>BMAW01007261.1:0-10008 GCA_019974015.1 Nephila pilipes | reverse complement strand
CAATAACATTACCCTTAGTAACAACTTTATTTAACGGTTAAATTAAAATATCTACAATAAAATTGATTATATTCAAGAATCTCTCCTTATTGTTCATTCCATCGCCATTTTAAAGTAACACTGAAAACGTACAAATTTCTAAAGTACTAAACGATGCCCGCTATTGACCACAAAAAGTTGAAAGCAAACGACAAAGCCATAAAATTAAAATTATTCAATTAAATGGTAAAAATAAAGAAAGTGATAAAATATGAAAGTGGTGAATAATATACAGTTCAGAAATTTAAGTTAAAGCAAAAACGTGATAAACGATTAAATGAAATACATTTTATGAAAAATGTAACTATTTCTGCCGAAAAAAGAAAGGAAAATAAATCTTTAAATATTATATATATATAAAAAAAAAATGGAAGGAGGTGTGTTTGAGGAGTAAAAGAAAATTTACAATAACTTTAAAATGGAAGAGACTTATTCTCCTACGAAGTGTGATGTTAGTATTCTAAGTTAAATAGATTGTTTTAATGTCGAATTTGAGCAAATATAATTACTTACTGTCCCAGACGACTTTTTGCATTGTCAATATATATTTTTAAATCCTAACACTATGTGTGTGTGTGTTTTAGTTTAGTTAGACGAAAAAAAAGAAGTGTATATAAGAAAAAAAATTAAATTAAACAAAAGGTCATGAGAAACATGCTTTAATATTGACAGATAGAAAATAAGAATAAGATTTTTTATTGTTTGAAATGTGCAATTATATCTTACTAATGATTTATATTGTGATCACAGAATAAGTATCGAGTAAAATATGCTATTTTTCAAAAGAGAATGAACAGAAAATGAACAATACCTTATAAAAAAGGAATACTTCTATATAGTTTTTAAACAGTTATAAATGTTTTACATCCATTTTCGTTACAGGACAGACATTTATACGATAGCCCTATTCTTCCCAAAGACGGTATCTCAAGTCATTATTGTTGTTGGTACTGAATGCGATGCTCTTAATGGATGTAATCATCGATGTTAAATCTTCCTAACGGTCGTGGAATACCGATTTCATGACTAGTGTAACGTCTTGATTTCTGTGAGTTAAATGTGAAACATTATCACATTGTGATACAATGAGCATTCAAAAGATAAGTTACACTTATTCCCCATAGATGGCGAAACAAGAACGAAGATTGCGCTGACGACAATTGAGTTCCACGGCTTCCAATGATAGCAATTTCATTTGAATACTGTTGTCGAGTAGTACGTGAAAAAAATAACGCGTCAGGTGGAAACTTAGCTCAACATTGAAAAGTATGTGTTTTGTGGACAAAACGTTTCAGGAATATGGAGATACGTCATAGAATATCGGCAGTGCATGAGTCACATGCAATGCCACGTCCAGCTATAGTAAAATGGTACCAGCAGTTCAAAGATGGCCGCACAGATTTAACCAATGGGATAAAACAAAGACGGCCAACAACGGTGCGCTCATCAGATGTGAGACATCTTAAGTTCCCCAATCAGAGGGTAAAGTTAAGGCTACGTTTCTTTCGATTGTGAAGGAGTTGCCTACACCGAATTTATGCAGAATGGTAAAACTATTAATGTTGAGTCGTAGAAAGTTTGCGCAAAGTTGTGAAAAACAAGAGACGTAGAAAGATAAACAAAGGGATTGTCATCTTTCACGAAAATGCAAGAATTCACAAGGCGAGCCCAATACAGGGTTTGCTTAACAAGAATGGCTTTTGTATATGAGGTCTCCAATCCTCCGTACAGTCCCAAAATGGCACCCTTCAATTTTCCTGTGTTCGGTTGGCCCAAAGGGTGGAATACAATTTTCCAACGATGCCCAGGTTAAGACATCTGTTCTAAGCTTACTCCAGGGCTAAGGAGCAATTTTCTATAGTAGGGGCACAGATTAATTAGTGAAACGGTTCGACAAATGTCTGAAGAGACTGAGAGATTATGTTAAAAAATAATTTGATGTGTGTGCCATATTTCATTGTAGAGTACTTCTCACTTAAGTTTTTGACCAACAGTGTTCGAGTGTAACTTATTTTTTGAATGCCCATAGTATATTCATTAATTGGTGTGAAGGACTTGTCTACCAGGGTTGTTATTTTACACAATGTTCTAGGACTGGGGAAACCAGTGTAAAATGCTCGAAAAGCACTCGGTGTATAAGAGGAATGTTATATTAAGAATTGTCTCAGAATTGAATGAAGTGATGAAAATTTCACATGTTCTGAAACAGTATTTTCCAACCACTTATCCGCAGATTGGCACCTGTTAGTCATCATTTTTCTGATGACCTGCGGAAATTGTTAAACTTTTTATGACCTTTCTAAGATTTTAAGTTTAAGACTCTTAACTACTTTCCACAAATATAAACCTTAATAGATAAACAACATTTGTACTTAAAAAAAATCATTTTAAATATGCACCTTAATTTCAAATAATTAAGTATTTTAAACGTAGAAGATGAAGAGAAAGAAATGCTCTTGCACGTCTTTTCGAATTGTGGGAAGAAATGATGCAGTTAATACTAGAAAAAAATTCTGACATAGTAGATAATTTATTAAAGGAATTGTGGCTGGCTAAGCTTGTGTATTTGCAGACATGTTTGACCTTTTTTTAGTGAACATAATATTTCTCTCCAGGTATCTTGCTCAAATAATTTTATGGATATAAAATAAAGGCTTTCAAAAATAAACTGGCATTTTAGGATAGTCACGTACGATAGAAAGGTATAGAAATGTTTCCAATTTTAAATTGTTGTTGATATTTTCTGACATAAATCAAAAGGTCGTATTCAACATAATAAATCAACATTTAGGTGTATTACCAGTAATCATCAGTCGTAACTTCATTCATTATTTACCTGAAACAGAAGACCATTTAGGTAACCTCTGGATAAACAATCATTTTTTTGAAGATGTAAATTTAGGCACACTTTACACTCTTGACATGAAAAACCGATTGAATTGATGTTACTCTTGTGGCCAGACATAAAATATAATTAATTTTTCAACTCTGGAAAACCCTCAATAAATATATCCCTGTCTCTGTTATAAAGCTATCAAATTACTAGCAGCTATTTCGGTTTCCTATATATGTAAAAATATTTTTTCAATTGTTTCAGCAATAAAAACCGAACATTGAAATCAAGTGGATGTTAATGCAACGCGTCGTCAAGTAGGAACATAATTTCAGCCACGAATATAAAATTTATTAAAAATATGAAGCAACAAATGTAGCATGAACTACAAATTACTTTTACGTAACATTTGATTGTTTAAATAAAATACCAATTTAAAGATATTTTTTTGACTGACGTCAGTTTACGAAATATTTTTTTTTTTTGTTTTCTCTAGTTTAAAAGTTTGGGAAACAATGTTTTGAAACACAAAGATGCATTTTGATATTTTATCACCCTTTTGAAACATGAGATATAGAAATTAAACCGTCTTTTCCTATTCTGTTAAGCATAGAATTGAAATCGCTCTCTTTTGGTGGCTCATACGGAAAAGCTGTAGTATAGATATAAAAATATAGTGTTAGGGGTGACCATCTACACTGGCTTTAGAAACCAAATTTCACAATGGAATATTTGAAAGAGCTATTTATTCTGTGTTGGCAAATGACAATCAGGAATTTCCTTCGATTACATTTCATTAGTCCACGAAATGATACTATTTTGGGAATTTTTCCCGGAGACAGTTTATCCGATAGCGAAATTATTACCATAGCAATGTCCATAACTGCATACAACGAGACTCATCCCCCACCCCAAATATAAATGGCACTATTTTATTAATTAAAGGTAATTAAAATAAAAGGAAACGGTTAATTATTAAACTAAATAATTTTTAAGTTAAATGTACTTAAAATGAAACTAAACGATAAATTATTAAATTGAATATAAAAGAATATAGGAAAATTCAACTTTAAGTCTATGGATAAAACCATAAAATTAAGATATTTGAATAATAGCCTAGTTAATTGTTAAAGTTACCAAATGTTTATATTTAACATTGGAGTCAAAACCATTAAGTATAATTTAAAAAAAATTAGAAAAATTTAACATTAAGTCAATAGATAGATCAGTAAATTCAGGAAACAGAACATGGTAATAAAAAATCTAATTTACATATTAAAAAAATTGTAACGTAGTCCTTACAACAATTTATATCCCTCCTGGCTAATAAAACAAGCGAAATAGTTATAAAATAGCAGACGTTTTCATTCAAAAGCATAAAATTAATAGCAATTGTACGAAAAATATAACATTTTTCTTTTACCAAACGATATTTTGAGAAAATGTTTAATTGAAATTTATGACAGCAAGTAAATGTTTATTTATTGTAGACTTTTGAAAATAATTTTGCATAAGAACTAGAATGGCCCTCATAATTTAAATTTATTCCTTCAAATTCATACAGATTTACTTAATAATATCGTTTCCACCACTTTATTTTCTAAGCGGTAATTACCTTTTACAAACATATTGAAATAATTACATCAGGCGAATGCATTATTTCTATTAAAATAAGTTTATAAGTATTTAGCCTCAGCTGCAGTGGCAACGTATTTTTTCGTTTGTAATTTATTACCGCAATGTAATTAAGTACAACATTATTTCTCCTTAACTAAATCAGAATAAATTAATTTAGAACGAAAGCTGTTAAACAAAATCTGTTAACCAGCGAAAAATAAAAAGAATTGTGTAATTGCTTTTGTCTGGTTCTGATGTCGCAATCATAATGTTCAACAGTTACATACAATGCTAATTTATTGTCAAGACACATTTAATACGAGAATTCCGTTTAAGAGATTAGTTTTAGTTTTATAATTAAAGATAATCGTTGATTACTGTAAATTAGATTTTAATGAACTGATACGATCCTAAAGTTCTATATTTATAATTTGAGGTAACAGGTTTTAACTGTTTGATTAAAAGCTTATTTGTCTAAATAGTTTTTGAGACACATTCACAAAGTTGCCATTTGAGTTTTGAGGAATAGAAAGAATTATATTTTTATATTAGGATGTTTTAAACAGTTAAATTTTTTTTAAATAATTATATATGATTTATTGTTCATTGACGTAACTCTTATAAGCAAAACGAGGGTTATTAGCAGTGGAGTCACGTCAAAAAACGGTCGTCGTTAGAGCTGACACCCCTTTTCAAATTTTAAAACCCTACCCTTAAGAAAACTTAGAGCATTGATATATTTAATGTGCATCAACCCCAGAACACGGGGAAAGGGGGTCTTCAGTACCTTCAGAACTCGAACCCACTACCTCGGCGAAAACTGACAGCCCCTCTACTAGCCATATTTCTACATAAACGCTCTAAAAATATAAAAGGTTACATTCCACAAGCAAATACAGTTTATAATCCTTTTCAATAAAGTAGTATTGGAGTGGTGTGGAAGTTAAGAGATTCAGCTCAGGTGTTGTTCTCATCACTTGACAGAGGATCAAACTTACCAGTACCGTTGCCAATAGCCCTCATGTTGCTTCGAATGCGACGTTAATAAAAACATTCAATCAATCAATTAAAATGGCAGCCGAATTAGCCGAGAGGTTATGGTCCAGATAGATCGTTACTTCCATCGAGTTGTGACTTCGAATCCTGATACCATTATAAATCTGTGACATAACGGGGCTGATACTCGCTAAATATATCAAGACTCTAATTTCTCCTAATGGTGGGAGTGTGAATGTTATTAAAGAAAGTTTCAGCTCAGGTGTCGTCCTCGTCACTTGACGAATGCTCAAAATTACAAGGCGCGTCGACAATAACCTTCGCGTTGATTTGACTTCCAACGTTAATATAAACTATCTCTATCAATTAACTGATAATTAATTGAAAAAAATGTATTAAATTTTTTAAAAATTCTTGAAATTTTTTTTAAATTCTTGAAATTTAAATAAAATTTTTGTAAGGTAGCGTTACATGTATTTCTGATATTTTGAGATCAGTTTGTTAAGAAAAAGTGCTTTCATGTTTCCGTAAATGAAAATAAGGATTTAAAGAATATTTCAGACAAACTTTCATTTTTAGCCTCGATAAAAGTAAGCAATTTATATAGTTTGGTTAATGAATTAGGAAATGGAGACTGTCTATTAACGTCTCAATAGAAAAAAATCTGAAGGATATTGTTGAATTACTTTAAATTTGCTATAATTTTGAACATTACGAGGGGTACTATTGAATTATTTGTAATTTTTTGAACTACTGTCGAATGATGAGGACGATATCTGAAATGGCCCCTTACTCTTCACACTTCTACAATCACCAAAGTAAACACTTTGACCCCAATAGATATGATGTGCATTAGCTCCATTGTATGACGAATCATTTGTAAAATCAGGACTCGAACACCTGACTCGATTGAAATAATCCCGATCATGATCTTCGATGTTGTAACATATCGGCTACTGCAGTAGCAGGCATGTGTTTTCGAATCTACATTGGGCAAAATGAAAAAATAAACATAATATCAATAAATTGTATAAATAAATTTGATTAAGAATTGTACAAAATTTGCAAAACAGTTTTTTATTCATACTCATTGACTTTTGTAGTACAAGATAATAAATAGGGTTTAATTAGTTTAAATAATAATACGTGATCTTTTGTGCAATGATCTGTAGGTATCTATAAATTTTAATTTTGAAAAATTTAACCTTTTTTATAGGAATTAAACTAAAATTATTAAAGAAAAATTAAAGAACCCTTAAGATTGGTGATTTTCAAATTTCTACCTTATTGCTAATACTTGATCTACTGACATTTTTGTGAAATTTCTTAAAACATTTTTATGCTTGTTAATTAATAATAATGATTATTAATAGAGTACAATTAGTACCTTTTTCTATGTTTTTTGTAAAAGTGACTACACAAAACCGATGTTCCATTTGAGTAAAATGTTTTAATCAAACTGATGTAGGTTTATTTGAGATAGTGTAAATTACGTTTCCATAATTAACGTTTATTAAATTAATATTCATTCAATTAAAACACTATAAATTACGCAACTTTCCTCGTGTTTTGTGTATTAATTATTTAAGGTATCATATCAATATATTTTACGGCATCTTATACTGAGAGTTTAGCTTAGTTTTTATTAACGTCGCATTAGAAGCAACACGAGGGCTATTGGCGACGTACCTCGTAATTTTGAACCACGGTCAAGTGACGAGGACGACACCTGAGCTGACACCCCCCTCTCCTAACATCCACACTATGCCAACGGGAGGACTTTGGGCCCCGAACAGATTTAACGTGGGTCAGCCCCGGCTACACGGCGGATCTTTGGCGGCCAAGGGTCGAACCTGCGACTGAACGAAAACCGATGGCCGCTAGTCCACGACCTTGACCACTAGGCTACCGCGGCCCTCTTATACTGAGAGAGAGTTACTGTTACTTTTCTCAAATATTCTCAAGTTGATCTTGAAGAATTACCCAGAATAGTAGGGTAATTCGACGGCTCTTATTTCAAACTGAAAAATAATTTTTTTTACTTTAAAGTTCCCTTTCAAACTTAATATTTTACATAAACCTTTTTTCAGATAATAAAAGGAAATATAAGGCTACATTCCTATTTTTCTGAATAAATCTATTTCTATTTAGTTTTATTTCACTTAAGCAAAAGGAACTATGGAAAAGAACACATTTTATTATTTTAATGAGCAGGTCTTTATTTCTATTCAAAATGAGTCGGATGAAAATATGTTAAGAAAATAATCCATACTCATTTTTCTTTGATTCCAGTTCCCCCCGCCCCTTGACCTATATCGCTTTGATGCCTTGAAGAATAAGCATTAAAAATAAAAAGAAAAATAAAAAAAGCCTACCATTACATATAAATAACATACGAAACAAAAATATTGCGCATGCTGGCATTACAGACACTAGTGATGTTCATTCAATCACCATCGACTGCTAATGAAACTTTACTCTATTGGAAAATCTTACTCCTACAGATTTTCGAATTAAGATTAATGTAATGTGATTAATGTAAGGACTATTAACGATTTGGGAAAGTTCCTCACATGTTATTAAAGAACATTTTAAAACTTTAAAATATCAAAAATGTATTACATTTATTTGATTCCTTAAATATCCTTTAAAATATTAAACCGATCGGATCAAAATAGTTGACGAGATGATGCTGGAGCACTTGAGCCTTTTAGCCTCTAATCTCTATATCAGGGAGCTCATTTTTTGACATGACATCGGCTTTTTTTTTCAGCCCAGAGCTACGTTTTGTTTATTGATTAATTGGATTTAGAGGAACTTAGAAGAAGTTTTATGTCGAGTATGTGAGAAAAATTAAAAATTAAAATTAAATTTTAAAAATGAGATTTAGAAAATTCATGGTGAAAATTGATTTAATCGTTAAGTTTATTGAGTGAAGAACAGGGTGTCGGGGTGAGGGTGATATTTCAACCGAGCAATGGAGTTGCTGCCTTTCATGAGTGGTGGTTTGGTTGAGAAGATTTTTAGAGTGTGTTTGCTGGAAGTAGTAAGCAGGAGAGAAAGTGTTGTGATTGGTCAGTTGGTTGAGAGGGAGTGGGATCAAAATAATAACGATAGACAATACAAACAAAGATAACCGGTAAATGTTATTTGAAAAATCCCGTCCTGTGTACTGCTATATCTTCTTAACTTTCGTTTCAAAGTTATTTCCCTCTTTTGGCTAATTTTGAGATTAAACACTGAAACTGTCAAGTGGCTTGTATCGGCTGTATTACTATCATGTACAATAACACAGTGAATCTATTCGGGTCTAAATATAGTGTGGTATAGATGTATGTAAATGTATGTTTTGATGAAGTATGACATCTATGATCAGTTAACAAAGTAATATCTTTTTTGGATTAGAGACAAAAAATTAAGTCTTCCGAAGCCTTTTGCAACTTTAATGCAAAGATTGGAGGCAGAGGAATACTAGGAAGCAGAAGAATTCTAAGAAATTTCAGTAATTCCAAGCAGTCTTCACGGAGATCTTTTATGGAATCTCTTTTTAATGCTTCTTAACTACAATTCTATATAGAAATTAGGTTTTTATAAAGACAATTGTTTCATATATCTACTGTTGTAATAAATAAAAAAAAAACTCTAACATACAACTGGAGGATATTATATTCATTTACATCTGTCACTTTTCATAAGTTCAAGTTGTATTTCCTTCTGTGGTTTGTAACATATGTAAATAACAAACATTTTCGAATGCCATTGAATACATTAAATGTAGTGTTTCGAATACATTAATGCCGATGGATATAATTACATTTTCACAGAACTATTGTTTTACAAATGTATTATTTTATTTGAGGTGAGAATTGCTGAAAGATTTAGCAAAATTTCAACTTAAATGTCCATAAGCACTGAAAGACCTTAACGTGTCCAAAGATGTTGTGACATTGGTCTTTATCGCGACGTTTCCTTAACTAATACTTAGAGGGTAATTTTAAGTTTGTGCTTGAATTCAAAATTTCTCCCAATAAAATGAAACGTGACTTGTGTTAATTAGGTTAAAATTATTGAAACATAAATAAATAGATTGAGAAATTGCATTTATATGTAGCGATAAGTTAATACAGGAAAAGTGGTAGAGAGAATTTGAAGGTTTTATCAGTGATGATAGATATACGATTTCTCTGATTAAAAAAGATTAGACGATTCAATGAATAAGCGTTTTCTCTTTCTTTATTCTACTTCTTTCGGTTATGAACACTTTTCTCTTTTCACCCCACTTATGAGATATTATCTACACTTTTCTTAACTTTGTAGATTTTATGTAGGTACTTAACATTTAATTGTTTTTAGATCCTAAACATCAGACAAAAGATAGACTTGGTTGTATAACTATTACAATTTTATTCTTTGGTATCCTTATCACGTTGCATTGGTGAGCAGCGGTGTTTATGTTTAGCATGCGTCACCTGTGAACCACACACAGTTTATCTTCTCTCTGGAGTCTTTTGTAAATAAACATT
>BMAW01007254.1:64816-92152 GCA_019974015.1 Nephila pilipes | reverse complement strand
AATAAATTTATGAGAGTTTATTAATTATTTTTATAAAAATATATTTTCGTACACTTCGATCTTATTTTTTAATTTAAAAAATAAGTATCGTGAATGTGTTTATTTGAGAATTAATATTCCAAATGTGCATGATTTCACCATTTATATATGAAAAGAACTCTATATAAATTAAATTGAAAAGAAATGTTACAGATTGTGACACTAAAGGAATTTTAATTAGTTTGTTCATAATGGTTTTCAAAAATGTTTCAATTCATAAATTGATTTTCTTCTTACTTACAAATAGAAATTAATAATCCATTGCGTGCTAAAATTAATTTTTATAAAAACTTATATTATTCTTAAGGAATTCTTATATAAAATATATAATTTAAATTTAAAGAGAAAAGTTCCTTTCTTCTTAATCTGCTTTCAGTAATTTCATGGACTATGAAATGAATAAGTAATGATAATTCGAATCGAAATTCAGAAACAAATAAATTGAATAACAACTTCATTTGAAAAATTCATTTTCATCTGAGCATTGTTTAATATTTCATAAATTTATATATAAGTTTTTGAAATAACATTATATATTTATAAATAAATTTAATGTGATTTAATTAATTTGATCAATTAAATATTAAAGCTGCATATTAAATGTATATCAGCCATAATATTAAAAAAAATTTCAACAAAAAAATTTAATTAATCAGATTTGAACATCTAACATAAAAAATGTCTCATTCTCTAACATTTTCAGTCTTATCCATTTTCTAACTATTTATTAATAAACCATGTAATTTAATACTATTTTTTTTAATTTAGTGTGTATGATGAAAAGAAATTTATTTCAAAATTTTACGAAAACGCTGTAAGATTCAATAAACTTGGTTCACGAGCTACGTAATTTTGAACCAAGATTGAATTGACGAGGAAAACATTTGCACTATTATCCACTACCCATTAGACTTTGATTTCTGCAAGATAAAAAAAAAAAACCTCTTTTAACTCGAGACAATCTTACAATAGAAAAAAAATCTACTTCACCATCCTAGCTTACAAATTTATAGTTCTACCGACTGCGTAGCTTAAAACTTCTATTAAGATAAACAGCAATAGAGTTAACTTTAAATTGGGTCTTACGTGATCTATGAGATAAGTAATTGCCATTTTTTTTTATCATAACTACAATGTACAGTTATCGTCAAAAAAGTGGCGTTTAGAAAAAAAGCAAAGGTACGTAAATATAAATTAAGAATTTTTTTATTATCTGTAGTTCCACCATGTCGTTGCCAATAATGTCAGCAATACGTGACTAACCGTGCCATTAAGAATCATTTAAAAAAATTTCCAAAGGGCAATTAAATATAGTGTGTTTGGGTTTTATTTAACGCTTTGAAATTTAAAATGCTTTAGAAAAACAACAGCCACTTAAACAGTTGGACACCTTTCCAAAGGTTCGCATCGAAGCCCAACATAAAAGCAAATAATCCTATGAAGATATTTCATCAATTTATATATATACAGTTTTTTCAACTTTATATACAGTTAATATATTTGCAGTTAAATATATACAGTTTTTTAAATAACTTTATTTTATCTCATTTTTAAATAACTTTATTTTATCTAGTAATCATAATTCAGAAATGTTATCAAAGGTTTTGAAATAATCTAAATATTGCTGTAATTAAAATTACTTCATATCTATAAATAATATTGAAATTGAGCATTATTAAAAATTTTACAGAGGAAATTATTAAAATTTTACAAAGCGCTTGAAATTAAACACTTTATGAAAGATATTTCATTAATTTTCATAGAGATTTTATTTATTTCAAATACTTATTTTAAGACTGTTGAGACTGAATTACTGCATTGATTGTAAAATAATTGATAAATTACAAATCGTCTGCAGCTTGAAAGCCGAATTTTCTAGTAAAGTGCAGACGTTTTTATTTAAACGAAGTCAATATTTATAAGTGAAATTATGAGAAATGTTGATATTCAAAAAAATAGGGCAGTTGTGAAATAAAGTTGTGAAATTTCTGTAAGGTATCAAGTATTTTTCTGTCCCCGTGCCGACCTTTTTAATGCTAAAACCTTTCTTTTTTCTTGCCAAGTTATGTTTGAAATATTCCATAAAACGTGGGTCTGCAGTCTATTGTGTTTGTTTATTTGTGCTACTGAATAAGATTTATAATGTCTTACAAATATAAATATTATCTCACGCATGATACAATTATTATTATTACTAATAAAATGAAGCAACTGGCTTCATTCATAATACTTATTATTCCCTTTTTTCACATATTTTTGTACTAATACATTTAAAGTTATTTCGCTTTAAAAATTATCATTTTTAATTAATTATTAATTAATTAATCATTATATTAATGATTGTTTACTTCACCACCTTCTATTTCTACCTTCTTCTACAAGGAATTGAATAGAAGCAGATGTGATCTTGAATAACGTCTTAAACTACACAGTCCAAAAACATTAGGAAAGCACTGGGATATATTGAAATTATGAAAGTATTTCTTTTGATAACTAACGTAAAACAAAACACAAATAGTCTTAAGTGCAGCAGAAAACAGAAGAAATCTCCATATGCAAATCAATGTTCATGACGTCAAAAACCAGAAAAAGGATATAAGAGCAGAAATCGTAATTTCGTAGAAGCTTTTTTTTAGTTGACTCATTGGTGAAATTCTACCTTTCGGTGGTTGTTTTGAGAAAAGGTGACAGGAAATTGTCACGACAACGTGATCTCCCGGAATCCATGGTTGAGCGTATTATCGAGAGACAGGAATACGGGCAAACACAAAGAACTGTAGCGGACGCTGTTGGAGTGGCAAGAAGTGGTCATTGTAAGACTGTGGGATCGATTCCAAGGAACAGAGTATGTTCGACGTCAGCCAGCACAAGGTCGCCCACGTGCTACCACAGCAAATAATTACCGATATATCCTGTTAACAACTAATCGAGACAGAATAGCAATGTGACTCAGATTCAAGGACAGTTTCTTTTGGCAACAGGACGAAAGATCTCAAGCCAAACAATCCAAAATATACTTCATGTGGGTGGTTACATGTACGTAGATCAATGGTGTGTATTCCCCTGATAGCAAGACACAGCGCCGCTCGAAGAAAGTGGGCTGCTGAACATCGATATTGTGGATGCAAAGCGATTGGAGTCAAGTGCTGCTTACGGACGAGTCCAGATACATTTTTGAGTATGACACCATACGTGTTTTGGTATGGCGAGAAAGGGACACACGAAATAATCATATATTCGTTCAGGAAAGATCCCATTACAGACAAGGTGGTTTGATGGTATGAGGTTCGTCAAGAGAGGAACAATATTCCCCAAAGTTTCATCGATAACTTCATCGCATCCATGCAAAACAAGTGAGGAGCAATCTTAGTAACTCGGGGATTAAACATCCTATATCTTTTCCAAACAATCACTTTTTTATCATTTACATGTAACAAAACTGTTACCCTGAAGCATCATTTCATGTTCTTTATACCATTCAAAAGAATTAAAGTTCCCATACAACTGTTTTTCTTTCTTTTTTCTGTATTGCGTTTTGTTACACCTGAATTCTCCACTTCACGCCCATCCAAGGCTATCACTCAACGTTTTCTTCACTTTTTGCTTGCTCTCCTAATTTGTTCGAGCAGTGTATTATAGTGATGGACATTATTTCCCGTAAAAGGAAAAGTAATAGTGCCGCGTGTTTGGAACCTATTCCTTCAGAAATATATTCTATATAAAACCCTATTAATTTTGTCACTTCTTATAACGCTTACATTACAAAGTTTTTGACACAACTGTAGTTGTTTACATTTGAATCTTTTTTATCTTAAAAAAATATTACGTTAGTGAGAAATAATCCGAAACAAAAGAAGTATTCGAACAGAAATCAAAATTGATTAAGTGGATTATAAATCAGAAATAAAATGATATTGTAATGCATAAAAAAAGTAGAATATATGAACACATATTTTGAAAGTAATAGAATATAGGAACATATATTCTGAATGTGATAAGAATTTGAAACATATAATCTGAAAGTACTTGAATATTGGAACCTGCTATAACAGACAGGGGAACTAATACGCTGGAAACTAATACGTAAATTAAACCGCTTGGCAAGCACCCAATTGTAAACAAACTTAGTTACAAAAATTCTACATCCTCGCAAATCCACAAAAATTTACTACACGACATTCTAAGTGTTCAAAAGTTAAATATATGCCAACTTTGGAATGGTATAAGCTATAAGGGAAAGCAATAAAACGTAATGAATTATTTTCAGACTACCTTCACGAGTTAATTCCCAGTTGTATCGAAAGGAAAAGCCACGTACTCATAGAATGAACGAATAGTTCGAATTTTTTTCCAGCAACTATTTCCCACGGTTCACTTTCATAGACGTATTTTCACTGTATGCGATAGATCTTCCTGAATTCTAAAATAGTGCAGACTTTTCTTTCATTTGTAGTTGAGGCCGAATCTGTAGAGTATCTTCGTAAAAGAAAATTGGATTTTGTCAACAAGATTTTGTACTTTCCGGTTGAAACATTTATGTGAAAAAGTACCACACAAGCATTTTTATTCGATGAAAAAAAGAAGTGATTTCTTATGACAACTTTCGTGTTCGTGTTATAAGTACATTAAATATCTTGATTTTAAGTTTTTTCTTTATTTCCGTAATTTTAACTACATATTTTTTCTTGATGCACCAAGATATATCTGAAATATATATAAAATTGGAAGGGGTTTTGGCTTGTAATATGCAGTATTTGAGAAAAATACTCGCAGTGAGTCCAAAACTTTTGATAAATATCAGTTTATTTTATTCCAACGCTACTTGTTCTAATCTTACTCTTCAAAAGTACAAAATAATCAAAAGTTGAAGAATGATGCTAACTTTAAACAACAAAATGTATCGAAGCAGATCACAATACTTCAACATAGACAATAGATTATTAAAGCTATCGTTTTAATTTTTGATCAGGTATTAAAATTAAAGCAAACGATAAATCATTAAAGTAGACCACAAGTTATTAAAACTATCGAAAATATTTTGTGCAGATAATAAAATTGAAGCAAACAACTATATGTTTCAGAAAATATATCGTAAGAGAAATGGGACTACTCGTATTTTTTGCTTTAAAATAAGAAAATAAAACAAATTTTTACAGGAGTTAACAAAAGTCTTGCAAAATTTTCCACATTTTGGAAATTCAGATTCATAAAAAAGTATTTCTTACTTTCGCCGAAACCGAGTGAGAAATTTCTGTCGGATTCAGTGCTTCCTAAAATTTAGTTTACACCTTTAACTGTGTATTTGCGAGGTTTAAGGGGGCAGGGTAAGTGAAATTCGACCAAAAATTCGAATTTTACTTTATTTTATCATAAATAGCTTAAACTTTTATCTTTCCGACGATGTATCATGCTTGTTTATCAAAAAAAAAAAAAAAGTGTTGGCATTTTCATTCTTTCTTAGAACACAAATTGTTCACTTTTTAAAGACCTCATTAATGTAAACAAAACTATCTCGTAACGTGGCACTTTATTTTATGCTTTACATAGATTACTATCTAAGCTTAACTTTTTTAATTTTCAGACGATTGAAGAAATGACAACAATAATGTTAATTGTAATTGCGTTTTACGGTATTTAGCTATTTGTATTGTTCTTTGCGGGATTTTTATGCAATGGGGACAATACCATTTGTTGTTACATATCCTATAAAACTATCAAATATTTTTAAAAAAATTTCGTACATCTTGTCTTCATGCTTAAATTGAACTATATTTTTTTAACGAATATCTTTTTACTGGTATAAAAAATTAGTTAACTTATTTAGAATGTCACGAAGTAAGAGAATATTTAAAAACAGCTAAAGTGTTGGAAAGTCAACCGTCAGTGATATTGAGACTGTTATTGAATCAAATGAAAATGTTGGAACTGTAAAAGTGCCACAATAAGCTATTCTTTTTTTCAGTAAAATGAATGAGGTAAAAGTACAGATTCTGGATGAAATTTATATGATTACATGTTTTGAATAAATTTTCTGCTTGCAAAAACTGTAATGAGGGTATATCTGTGCGAGTTAAAAGGCGAATAAACCTTGCATAAGAATTACAGATCTTTTGGAAATGTTGGATACCTTCAAAAATAGACCAAGCTGTTTGGGCTGAAAATTTTTTCATTTGTTGTAGAGTAATGAAATAATATCTAATGATGAGTAATAACTCTGTCCTATTGGATCAGAAAGCTGGTGTGTTTTTCATCGTGTCCAAGCAAAAGACGAATCGTATGACCACACAAAGCATACTTATATTTCTTTACAAATAATGAAAATTATCAAGCTTGTATTTAGAGATATGGAAAATTCAGAACTTCTAAGGAAATGCCTTTAAGGGAAAACACAGAATCGTAATGAATCCATGAATAGTATCGTCTGATCTCATGTACAGAAAACTGTATTTGTGAGCATGGAAACTTTAAAATTTGACGTTTTTGACTCTGTTTCTTGCTTTAATTTATGAAATATAACAAAGTGCCATACTTTATGCAGAAATGAAATTCATCCAGGTCATCACTCTGAAAAGTATGGAGGAATTAGACAATGAACGCATAATCGATTTAGAACGAAAACTATCCGTATATCAAATAATGCCAGAAAATTAGGAATAAAATAAAAAAAGGAACTTGAAAATTCTTATGAGGCTAAATTAGGTGATAATCCTTCATCCAAAGTAGGATTTTATTAAATTCAACTTCTTAATCAACAATAAAAGTATCAATGAAATCTTTGAATGCGATTTTCTCAAAAAATGGAGACTTCATGTTTATGTTCCTTTTCCTCAATATCTATGAATAATTTTATAATTATATTATATTATATTATATTATATTATATTATATTATATTATATTATATTATATTATATTATATTATATTATATTATATTACATTACATTACATTACATTGCATTATATTATATCGTATCGTATCGTATCGTATCGTATCGTATAATATTACATAACCTTTAACAAGGGGTGTTTTGATGAATTTTTGAGAATTATTTATTTTATGCCATGAAATTGTGCAGTGATTATGAATAAATAGTTTTAAAAAGTTCTATTTTACTTAGAAAGAAAATGGTAAATTAAAGTATGTAAAACATGTTTTTTTAACTTGCATAAAAAAGGTTCATAATCCTATCTTGCACCGTTTCTGAGAAAAAGGTACATATAGTTGGTGAATTTAACATAGGACATAGATAGAACTTTCCCAGTCCCCTTAAATAATATTATTAAATACTCATTTATGTTTAATATTTATAGAAACCATAGAATGCACATTACAAAGTGTATTAAGAAAAGAAAAAAAAAACTGATAAATTTTAATACACAAAATTTTTACGTCAAAGCTCTAAATTTCAGGTTCACAAAATTGTAGTTTTGCTGCCATAGTTTTTCTTTTCTTGTTGTAGTGATTCACTATAATGGTTTTGTTTTTTTAAGACACCAATATATGAATTCCAGGAGGGAAAAGTATTTTAAATGAGAAAATGAGCTCCAAAACTGAAACTCACAAAATTGCCATTCTATTGCCTGAAATAGGTATATTACTGCGTGATAATCCAACGGAAGGTAAACGTAGTCACGGAGGAGTATCAAAAATTATTCAGATGCTTAAAAATTTCGTTCAAACCATAAATAAACCTGAAAGTGGTAGAAAAATATACCTTCAAATCGATTACGAATAGAAACTTCAATTAAAATGAAAGAAAAATTTAGAAAATGAGTGATATAAAAATAGCTCATCTATTTTAACGGCTATAAGAAGATGTATTTAAGCAACAAAAATAAAACTCCAAGGGAACTTCAGGAAGCAAATTATAATGTCATGCAGTTAGAAGAAAATACTTCAGTTTAAAAAAAAATAGAGGGAAAGAAATCACATTTGCTTACAACTATATTTCAGAGACTCAATATTTCTAGAATGCCTAAACATTCAGTGAGGAAAGTCATTTCAATGTTTTGGAATTGATTATCGATGGTAAGAGTGTGTATTTAGCGGAATACCATCTCTGATGTGTTCTGACCTGGAATCCTAAACCTCTAACACAATTCTCACTGGCAATTACAGATGTGTCAGTTATTGAGGTAGGATTAATTAATTTCACATATTTTCTGTTGCTATTTTAGTTAAGATTTAAATAACTGTACCAAACTTAATAAACATTTAACAACATCCACCATACGGACTGAAAGAATATTCAAATATTTGAATACAATACTTTAAATTGGAGTAATTGCATTTATAGAAAATTTTAACTTCCGTATTTAAAATTCCGATGTGAAATTTCTTTCTCGTATTATATTAGAGACAAATAAGAAAAAAACTTTTAGAATTCTTTGGAATAGTGAGGAAGAGAAGTAAACATAAAGAGAAGTAAGGAGAGAAAAGTCTTGAATTCTGATTTTTCTCAGAAAAACTTAACATTCAGCTGCACATCACGTGATCAGCTACGAATTCATTGCATAATCTATTTAAAAGAGAAGAAGGTTTTTCCTCTTTCCTCTTTCGAACAAATCCGTTTAGTCAGAACTACTTAGCGCTTGAAGAAATTTTGTTTGATCTTTGCATTATCATGATTTTGAAATGATTGAACATTTGAATAAAAAAAAAGAAAAAAAAAGCCCGTTTGTTATAACATATGCAAGCTATAAAAATTTTTTAAATAATATTTATGAAAAATGTTAACTTTTGTGAGATTCTTTGTAATAAAATAAATGCATGCAAAAATTCAAGGAGTTCTCAGGAAATCAAGTAATTTGTTCCTAAATACATAACTGATTCCAAATATTCCTTTAAGAAAATGACGAAAGGAGTTAAAAATTCTTATGAATCGCAAACTTTTATACAATTTATAATTTGAGATTTTCTTTTCAGATTCTAAATTTCAAATTCTTTTCTTTTAAACGTTAAATTTTGTATACCCTTTCTTTTTAAATATGTTGAGACTTATCATTATGACATTTTTATTTGTATTCTTTCAATAAACTGTTTCTAACTATTACGAGAACTTTAAAAGGAATCAGACACAAAACACATTGGACTTTTTGCAGTTATTCTTTAACAAACCTTAGGGACATTTCTTAATAATTTGTTTAATATAAAACTTTTCCGCTATGAAATCAAATGTGTTTCAAGCAGATTAAATTAAATTAACAATGAATAGTTTTGAAGAATTAAATATAAGCGACTAATAATCGAATATTATATTTTGTATTCTGTACATAGCAGATGAAAATAATTGCAGTATGAATGTGAATACCGGTAGTAAAGAGAGAGACTGATTTTGAATAGAGATCTTTTGTGAAGTAAGTCCATATAGAAGAGACTTGGAATTGCCACTCGAACCCTCAACCATATAAATATTTCTCCCGCGAACCCGATTCATTTATTAAGAAAGAACTTTGATTATTATTTCAATCTATAATTTAGGTGTGAGGAAAAATAGACTCAGAGAAATACTGCATTGACATTCACAACTTGAACAACAGTAATAAAAAATATGCATCTATTTATCTGACGTCTCTTCATTTACTTATATAATTGTCTAATTATCTGCATAATCTTAATAATAATAATAATCACAGAATGAAATCAAAGGGAGTCATTGAAATCTGTTATTTTATTATAAGGTGATTTATTAACCGTCAGTTTTATATACAACGCATTACCTCAAATATTTCATACAGTCTTCACCAAATCTAAAAGACTGTGTTATTAGGAAAACGGACTTTAAATAAGAAACTTTATTGTAGTTCAAACTTTTTCTATTAATCATAACGTATTTTCCTGACTTGAAAACATAACACCAACTAGCGTTTTAAAGTCAGTGTGTTGGTTTTATTGATACAAATATATACACACCCACCCGCATACAGACACACACCTTTATACATGTATCTGCTTAAGCATCATTTTAGATTTTACACATTCCATCAACTTTCTTCAGAAATTCCTGAAACAATTCTTTTGATACTATGAGTATATTATCAATATGCTTGGATTTCAGTGAAGTTTCAATGATTTCCATTTTTCAAGGATCACCAACAAGTTGATAAAGGGAAGAAAAAGTATTTGAGACCAACTTGTAATGTTACCCTGCTATTTGCAATCCATGTGTATATTTTAGTCAAATGCTCGTATATTCATTAAAATAAAAACCGTTTCTTAAAATTTCCTTTTTTCTTTGTATGTTTTAGCGTATAATATCAAGAATGTGCAAAGATATTTCGCACAACTTACAGTGCATTTACTGCGTATAAGAAAACCATTATATTCATTAGTTTAGTTTTTATTAACGTCGCACTAGAAGCAACACGAGGGTTATTGGCGACGGACCTCGTAATTTTGAACCACGATCAAGTGACGAAAAACTTTATACTGAACTAAAAAAAAAGAAAATATTAAATTATCAATGAACAGTAAAATAAATAATATTTTATAGTGCATTTGCTTGGAGATAAAAATATTTCCCCCTCTCACATATTATAGCCAATAATATAAAGAAACTTAAAAAAAATTCAACTTGAACATTGTGCATATTTAAGGAAACTTCGATGGTATAATATGCCATATATATGTTAGATCTCTGAAAATAGCTAGATTGTAAAGGACTTTACACTATCAAACATTTTTAATCATTTGGTTTTGGATGGTCACAAAGAATCAAATGAAATTTACTAATGTACTAAATAAACATATATATTTGTAAATTAGGTAAATTTCATCAAATAAATAATTGCCGTAATATTACACAATCCGAATCTTATTGAAAGTTTTAAGTGTCAAGAGTATACTGATGGAAAAATATTAAGCAACTGCTTGTTTTACCGTAACCCTACAAGGAATTGCATGAGATATGTGAAATTTCGGAAAAGAATTAAGAAAGGATACTAACACAAAAATGAAACAAAGGCGTGCAATAAAGAATAAAATTAAAAGATGCCTTATTGAAAGGCTAACCTTGGTACAAAAGATTTTCCATCTCAAATGGAAAAAACGGGCTTTCTTTAGTAAAGGATATAATCTCTCTCAACTGCAATGGTTATTTTGCACCGTCTCTGAATATTCAATACTAGAATATCCGCTAGTGTTTGAGGTAAGAAAGCTCATTCTTCAATAATTTTTCAGCTGTTGGAAGTCCTCCGATGGTTACAATCGTGCCGCAAAGCGTCAAACCAAAGCTTACACATTTCTATGGGATTTATAATACAGTACAGTAAAACAGCCAATCTATTCTTATCATATCTTCGCTTTCTAGTAACTCGTCAACAGCGAGAACCCGATATGGTTTTGCTGCAATGGTACTGCGGAACAGCCTCACAACAATATATATATATGCTAATCTTATTTCCCAGAAACATCCCGCAAGACGAAGCCATTTCAGCGAATCGGTTTCAAGTATTTGTAGATACTTTGTTTTTTAATTCTTATATCTTTTATATGTAATTGTATTTTATATATTATGTAATAGTTATGGTTGGCTTTTTAATGTTACAAATCCTGTTAAATATTTGTGGTTTTAAATTTTAATGTTTGTTATTGTTTCTTATTCTTAATTAAATTGAGTTTTTGGCTTAAAACCTCTTTTCCTAAAATAATCTATGAGGTGAAAGTTTGGTCATTAATTCTGGAATACCGCCATTATCATCCTGCTGTATGTGATAACATTAATTACTTTGCATTCCGTTCTTGTACATATTTTTAATTTTATATTCATTTCATTTTTTTTATTTTGTTTATGTTTGCTTTGTTTGATTTTATTTAGTATCCATTTAAATTTATGTCTTTTCTTTTTCCAAATTTGTTTGAAAAAATAAATAATATTTTTCTGTGTAGTTAACATTTTTTATATCTATTAACGTTTCTTTGTCTTGTTATATACTTATAATTACAATATGACTTTGTATTTGTGATAATTTTATAAATATTTTACTATCGTGATTTCTTTCTTTATTATATTATTATATTTTATTTTCTATAATTCATTTTTAATAAAATTACTTCTGCATATTTTTAGTAAATTTTCCAAATTTCAATTTTGTAAAAATTAGATTGAGTTTCAATTTAATTTGCATTTAATCTACTTCCAACAAAAAATATTTTCTTTACGTTGACATAACATTCTATAAATCAGAAAGGCACAGCTGTAAGAGGGAATATTGATTTTAAATTTAAACGATTATCGAAATGAAACATCTGAGTTATACGAATTACACATTTTCCACAAAGCCAAATCTGCTACTTCAGGGATTTCATATCTGTCATAAACGTCCCAAGAGTGCCTCAGATTTTATTGAGTAACAAGAAAATCTAGCGTTGTATTTTTACACATTATTTGTTCCAGAAAATGTTTGTCGCAGTAGGAAGAAAAGTTAGGAAAACAATAGTAAAACGCTGTTTTATTTTTTTCTTTGTCAGCCAGCATTGATATCTATTGATATTATTTTTTATTGTTTGTCTGGACTTTTACAAGAATTATCTGCTGTCACTAGACGTGAACAAATCTTCTTTTCTATTTGTTTACATCAAGAAAGAAATGTATGGCGATTCGTAAATAAAATTCTTTAAATTGCTATCGAAAGTTGAAAAATTGTTATAAAGTCTTACTTTTTCTTTCTATCTTATTTTTTGATATTTTCTCCCAAGAAACTGAAACATCAATTCCACTTATGACGCAGGTTCACACTCAATCGAGATTCCCCCTTCAACTAACACAATGGGGACATATCAATTAACTTATCCGAATTTAAAATTGCAACCAATAAATAAAATTCCACTCATATGCATTACATTAGAATAAGAAAATTGCAATGGAAATAATTGAGAAAATACATATATAAGTGGTGAAGCGTTTAATGTGGAGGTAGGAAGTTAGTTAGTGGTAAAGAGAGCAGCTAAAGCTGTAAACAAAAGAATAAAGACCAATATTTGGCACGAGAGGTTTGTGAATCATAGGCTGAAAGATTCTGCTTATAGTTCGGAATTCGAATTCTTATCTACAATTCCTCTAAGGACTCGAACCCGAACGGTATGGTAAGAATTACAATCTTTACTATAACTAAAAGTTAAATTAAGACGCGTGGAAGAATTTTAAACCATAAATAAAGTTAACCGTTGAATATTTGTTGATATAATTAAAATAACTTGATTATGCTATATGTAATTTTTTGAATATCTAAATAAGCTTAGTAATTGGCACAAGATGGAATTAATAATGATGAGTTACACACTTACACTGTAAGACATAATTGGGTGCTTAGGATGCATTCCCAGACAACAATGTGCTAAATCAAACAGCACTAAATAAGATCATTATTATTAAGGGGGCTAATTTTTTATAATGAAAAGGAGGACAAAAAAATTTAAGAAAAAAGTACAGCGTAAATAAATAAAACAATTTATTAATTCAAACAAAAAATATACTAATTATGCTTACATCCCTTTTAATTATTTAATTAAATGAGTATTTTTCTATTGAATGAATATTTTTTGTCATGTTTTCGAACAATATATTGGAATTTTTGGAGCAAGAAATATCCTTCATATTGAATTTTACTCTAAGTGCTGCAGCTAGGGTATCAACATTCAATTTTGATTTTTGAATTGTCCAAAAATTATTACCAATGGAAAAAAAAAATCTTTCAACTGCTGCATTAGTTATAAGGCAGTACAGGGTAAATTCAACAAGAATAATTAAAGTTTTATATAGAATGTGTTTCTGTTTGAAATGATTAAATATTTCCACCCATCTTTTATCAATTTCAATTTGTTGATTTTTCCATTGTTCTAAATTAATAGAATTTAAATATACCTTCAGTCTTCTAATTTCTACCAACGAACATTTGTCATGGATTTTAATATCAGGCATTTCTTTTAATTAAAACTCAATAAAATTAACAATATCTACCCTATTTACCAGCGATGAAGTCAAAAAATACCTTTAACAACTGTTATTTCTTGTGATATTTGCTTCAGGCCATTGGATACATGGATACATATATTGGATACATTTTAGTAAAAATTCAACACTTTTTTGGTGCAAACTTCCATTCTTCCCGGATTTTAATCTTCCAAGTTTGACAATTTTCTTTTTATTATTAAAGGAATACATTTTTCTTCAAATCGTGATCTATACTGAAGAACAAAATCGTTCAAAATAAAACTAATTTCTGTAGCTGAAATATGCTCACCTTCAATCTTTCGAATCGTTTTGTGAAAAATAGGTGTTGGATTATGTACAAAATACATTAATATCATAATTTATAGTTGAAAAAAGATTCAAGAATTTTCGGACATTTGTCTAAATTTAAAAAAAAAACCATCGGAGAAGCTCAAATAATTGCAAAGTACTCTCTATAGGAGGTGGTGGAGCGAGCTATCTATATATAACTTTCGAATATTCGAATATCCTAAACGTTTTTTATAGTCAACATTTGCGTAACAGTTGGGCACAGCGTCTCTGATTACAAAGATTAATAAATTAGTTTTAAAATATCGAAAAGGAGGACTGGAAGCAGGATACTTTTCGAGGAAGGACAGAACCTACAAATAGAGGATGACTGGTCTCCTTATAATAACACATAGTCAGTTGGTAAAGGTGAATAAGGAAACAAAAATACATAAATTATAATTTAATTTTAAGTTATTTTTTATGAATTTGCGTTATATTTCTGAGTAAATATTGGATTAGTTTGAATTGAATACACAATAGATATCCGAATAACGTGATTTGTTTTAACTAACTGTAAGCAACTACACTTGGCTGAGAATTCTCTCAGGCTGATAATACATGATTGTCACGTATAGGTAAATGAAATAAAGAACATGGAATAATTTCAACTTGAGATTTTTATGCAGCATACTAATTATTCAAAACTATCAGTTTGATAGAAATAATAAAAATGTGCGATTTTACTTCAAATTAACTTAAACAAATATAAGTAAGAGTGTTAAGATGCAAAAAGTAACATCATGAAAAATGTATCTCAACCTTACTGTTTAGCGAAATATATATATAGAAAAGACTCAAACACTTTACTTCCGTTCATTCTTTTTGATAAGTTTTCGAGAACAAATACAATATGGGTTATGGCTCAAGAACCGCATTCCATTGCCATAAACTAACGTCATCGCCATAAAACGAGGGTTTCTATTATATATTGCATTGGAATACTTTAGAGCACTGCTTTGGAAACATATAAAGAATATTCTGGAAGGTTTTAGAACTTATAATTAAATCAGAGAAAACTTTAACAAAACTTTTACATGAATTGTCAAAGTTATCAGCACCGGTTTTGTATCCAGAAACTCTTGCATCTGTAGACGTTGCTTTTTCTCGCCTTATATCGGCGCATCAGTGCTCACGAGCTTCATTGCAGCATATAATATGTTACAGTAGAACACAAGTTATATTGAGAATGACACTCCATCGGAGGCATTGTGAAGTCGTGTTATTCACTGTTTTTCTCTTCGCTAACCTCAGAGACTTTTTGATACTCGTAATTTGAATTGCATAATATAACAACTTCTTGTCAACCCAAATATAACGTGATTAGGTAAATTAGATGCAGATAAGAAGATTAGTGAATTGAATTCTGGATAATGATATATATAAGCGAAGTAGAACTGAAAGGAAAGAAAGGGGTGACAGATGAAACGACAAGCCGATAAGTGTTTATAAATTGGAGTGAATTATTATAATTAACTGATGGTGAAAACTGGCTCTTACTTATCTGTAATTTGTGTTTTGAACTTATTGACTATTTAATTGGACTTTAAAAGACTGCTGTGAAGTTAAATGAAGGATGGCTGTTACAGCATTTAATATCTGGAGCAAAACAGGGATGTGATCTACCTGGAATATTTTTCATATAATTAATATTTAATTATACTGGTTATTATATTAATATTTGTAATATACTGGATAATGAGACAGACTTTATAAAATGTCTGGAAACAAGAATTTGTCTCGATTTCAATTTCATACAGAAAGATATTGACATATTCTTCCTATCCTGGATTTACAATATATAACAAGAGTGACACAAATGAAGAGATAAAAACTATAATTAGAAATATCAGTACTCCACCCACTTTAGAACAGTGCATAAATTCTTAAAAGTCTCGATTAAAAACACCAAACTCAAATTACATAAAATCTATGCAATAGTGTTAGTTGTTTGTCTTTATGACATTGAGGCTTAGATACTTTCGAAATCACAAGAATAGAAATTACATGTATTTCAAATTATGAAAGATTCTTAAAGTATATTGGCCATATAAAATTTTAGTTTATTAATGGTACAACAAAACGTCACCCAACCTATGCTCGCCTAAATGAAAAAAAAAAAAAAGATCTTGGATTTGTAAGAATATCTTCAAACGATAACACAAGAAATGAGCTGACATGGGCATCGGACAGAAAAGGAAAGAAAAAAAGATCAAATGCCGCATGGCCCTAGAAGAGAAAAATTCATTAAGCTGGTCGAGTTGTGGAAGTGCCCGGGAGGACACTACTAAATTGGACTTAATGATGTATAGTTGTTGTGGTCTCATGTACTACTTTAGTAAGACGATAATTGATAGTGAATATATGTTACATTACACATATGAACATGCATGCAAAAATATGAAGTTTATTTTTGTATCGAATGTCCTGTCTGTTCTAGAATTCTCGATTTTCCTTAAGCTATTTAAAGCCATTTATCACAAGTTTGCTTCTCTCGCTAAGAAAATTTCAGTAGCAGGATATCGCAACAAAAACACCTCTTCTTACTTTTATACTCCATTAAAATCTGGAACATTCATTAC
Organism: Nephila pilipes; assembly: GCA_019974015.1. Lineage (NCBI taxonomy): Eukaryota > Metazoa > Arthropoda > Arachnida > Araneae > Nephilidae > Nephila > Nephila pilipes. The sequence goes on along the minus strand of BMAW01007254.1, from coordinate 75,252 downwards.
GATCTGATGAACGATTTCAGTTATGGTTACCAAACTTTTGTTAAGGAAAATATGTAGCAATTGCTTTACGTTTGCAGAAATACTAATGTTCTACGTGAGTTTCTTGTTTTGCCACTTCTTGAAGGTACGTCATTGGTAAATCTCTCATCAGAAACGGTGTTATGTCGAGTCAGGGTTACCTGATGATGTTTAATTCTTTCTAAACCTTGTGTTTACTACTTCGACTGCAATTTTCGCTGTTTACTCGTCACCTATGAACTAAGCATTAATCAATAACACTTTAATGATGCTTACAAAAATGTTGAGTAAACATACTGCAATATACAGGGTGTCCTGTCATTTAATTAAATTTCCATTTAATTTAATGACGCCATTCTAATCAAAATTCTTACAAATTATGTAACAAGCACCTTGGATCTTGATTTAAGTAATTATTTCGCGAAACAAATTTTACAATTAATATGTTATAAAATGAAATATTCTGATTTCTCTTCTAAAACTATTTTGTCGAAATATTATCAATCTTTAATTTGCAATAGGTTCTTCCGCTTATTTCCCTTTAATTAATCTCTGGGCAACTTTACTACGATGCTGATTCTAGCCTTGCGAAAGAAATATAAGAAGAAGTAAAATGAATAAGATTAAGAAAATATAATGTTCTCTGCTTAAGAAAGTATAATGTTCTGCCATACTTTGGTATTTTGCACATCAGCTGTTGTGGAGGAGAAGGGAATGCGTAATAAAAACAGACAGAGCTCAGCTCGTTTAAATTTAAACGTGATATAAGCAGTTGGTTTCTCCTGAATGCTTTTTTTTTGTTGTTTTTTGCTTGCAATATATTTATTATTTTTCTTCAATCAGTTTTTCCATCAATTCAGTTACTATGAGTTGCTTTCAGATGTATTTAGAGTACTTCCCTTTTTCTTTCGGAAAGTCAATTCATTAATGAGAAAAGCATTATTTATCAGAGGAACAATATACTCACATGGTCAACGAATCAATTAATGATGAGTGCGTGACTAATTTTCTAAAAGGTTTGAAAGTAATATTTCAAAGGATTCTGATGAGGACATTTTGTCAGAAATGCACAATACGCTATATGGCTCGTAGTTTATCTGCGCTACGAGAAATACCACACTAGGTATTCACTTTAAGCTTTCTTACTTCTTGTAAATAATCTTTATGTTTTTCTTTAATAATTATTAAGTTTATAAATATTTTTTGTCAAATAAAACTGGAATTATTTCAATAGTGTTTCCGATAATTATTTCTCAAAATAGGTGATTTTTAATACATATTTTTCTGTAAAGTATAGGAAAAAGATTATTAAATGCTAATTTTAACATATATGACAACTTAAGCAGTGATATAAAATTATACAAAAATTACAAAGTTAGGACTTAAACTTTTTTTCATGATTTTCTTTCTTAAGTTAAGGTTATCGACGCAAACCCTCGTCCTATGAGACAATTGCTTTCGACTACTGTCCGTCCCTAAAAATTAGGCAAGCCGTCTCGAAAGAGCTAGAAGTCTACGTGCCTGAACTGAATCCAAGGATTTGAAGTCGACTGTTCAGAAGTTTCCCAGATAAGTAGAATTCTCTTTCATAATAATTATTTGGTTTAAGACACGAGATTAACTAATAGCTCCACATTATTAATTTATTTTGATACAGTTTATTCAAAAGTCTGAATAAAGTAGTTATAAAGATTTTGGGTTCATTATTATTGAGCCACTGAGGTTTTTAATCACAATGATGCCAATTCTTTACAAATTTAAGTTACCCATTCAAATTAAATATAAAACTATATTATTGTTAATAAAAGCAAAGAAAAACATGGCTAAGTCATTTAAAATATATCTTACTTATCTGATGACGGACTTCATTATTTTGTGCTTCGATACCTGAACTGGTACCCACCCCTCCAAATTTCCTCACCACACCGACGAGAAGATTTAATGCTCCGACATATTTATGGCAAGCGAGTAAGAAAATCATAAAAACATGCTTTGACTGTTTTTCCCAGAATTCAAATTCAATTTAATTCTAATGTTCATCTTACGTTATATTTCTAAGCTGTTACTTTATTTTTCAAAGTTTAGAAAATGAACCTAGTTGAAGTTTATTTTTCAAAGTTCCTCTTAAAATTCAGCAACATTTTGGAAAGCTGTCTAGAATGTGTTCATTTAAAGAAGACCAGAAGATTTTAATGCATACTAAAAGTTATTTGAGGCTATTTGCTGAAAATATTTAACCCAAAACACAAGTTGGATTTCTTTATGTTTCCCAAAGTGTTTTGTTTGAAATATTTTAGGAACGAAGACTTTGAAGCTGTTATTGCTTTTTAACGGCATTCTTAGGATCTTGGCCAATTTTTTCCTGTAATGTAGAGCAGAATATTTTGCAAGCTTGACGGAAGTTCTATATACACTTAAAGAATAATGACGCAATGTGTATTCGACGTGTTTAAAATAAGTTTCACGGATATTAGGTCGTTAATATACTACTGTATATTTTCAAAAAACATCTCGGACAATTCACTAAGTAAAAACTGAAGTATTAAGATAATAAACGGGGTTGTTTAGTACCTATAAAACTTGGAATTATAAAACATTTGGCCATCTCAGAAACATCAGCATTTTGCTAAATCTTAAAAATCTTTCTTGACCCGAACATTTGGAGAATAAGTATATATTTTTATAAGAAATCTATTAAAACTTACTTTCCGTCATATTTTACAAATCAATATAAATTTTGCTTAACATACTTGAGACTGTTATTTATATTGTTGTTAAGATAAAACAATAAGAAATTTGTCAAATGTAATATAATAAAAAACTAATTAAGAACGATAGTATTAACTTTTTTGAGGATGTTTGCGTAAAATATAAGCTATTAAACGAATATATGGACGATAAAATGAATAGAAAAACATTATATCGTTTCTATAATAGAATGAATATTTTTTTTCTATGATGTATAATGAATAGTCTTTCAATGGTAGAATAAATAGTCCTTCGTTTCTGTGATACAATGACTAGTTTAGTTCTTCTACGACATAAGGAATAGTTTTTCAAAAATAAAATATAAATAGTTTAGTTTTCTATTATATTATGATTAGTTTAGCTTTTCCTCGATATAAAGTGCACTTTCTTTCTATAATATAATATATAGTTTATTTTTCTGTGACATGATGCATAGTTAGTTTTCCCAGTATAATAATTAGTAGCTATTAAATGATAAAATAAATAGTAAAAAGTTTGGGGTTTTTTTATGAAAATTAATATGTATATAATATTTTGAATATATATATATATATGATATTTAATATAATAAAAATAAATAATTTTAAGAAATAATGTTATATATTTTAAAAAATAATTTTATATATTTTATATTACCTCTGGAAACTTAGGAAAATAACGAAGGCGTCTCAAATAAGTATCAATGTTTTCCAACAGAAGGCGTTGTTGAGACAAGTTGGTATTACCTTTGTTTGCTGCCGTCAGAAAAACGGCACAAAAACAAACTTTTTACTGATTCATAAGTTAGTTTGTATTTGGCAATCCTTTGCGGTTAAATCAAATTTTCATTGCTCTCTCGCCGAGATGTCATCGTTCTTTGTGACGAATTGATATCGTCGATGATACGTGGTTTCATCATTATATGCCAGAAATCAAGCTACAATCGGAACAATAGATAGCTTCCGGTGGATCTGCTCCAAAGACGGTCAAATAGACTTGGACAATTATGGGGACGAAAAGAAAATATACGAAGTTTTCATATCAAAAATATACAAATGTCGTTCTATATGTGCATCTTTGAATATAGATGGCATTTCTATGGTAACTGAGTGTTATCCTTTTGTGCTGCCACCAGTTAAACAGTGCAAAACACACTTGATACTGCTATATAGGTTAGTTTTAAGTGCTGCCATGATGAATTGTCATTAACATTTTAATTTGTCACTATCTATCCGATGTGGATTCATCATTATACACCAGAAACCAAACCACATTCAGAATAATGGATTGCTGCTGGTGAATCTGCTCCATTTAATGAGAAGGCGGCTGGAAATGTTACGGTCACGAATTCTTGGAATACGAATGCATAGAAAAAGAAAAGCGATCAACGGACAATACTAAATTAAGTTATCCTATTACCCCCCCCCCATTCTTGATACCTTATTTCCCCTAACACGAGTAATTCTTGTGACTCTTTCATAGTTCTTATTTGATTTAATGAGTCTAATGTTTTATTTACTGCGTCGAATTTTCCATATGCGAAGGTCATCATACTCATGGACTGCTATGAAAATGGAAAACCGATCTCTGGACAATACTACAGTGAATTATCTCATTCTCAATTCGTATCCTAAGATGGGTTGACTGTGAATCTTTCCCGTAGATTTATACTAAAGTGTCAGATCATTAGATAATGGATTTAAATCACACTAAGAAGTAACACGAGGGCTATTGGAGACGGTCCTCGTAATTCTAAATGTCGTTCAAATAAAGAGAACGACACATGATCTGGCACCTCCCTCTCTGAAAATTCCTACTACACCAATGGAAGGATTTGGAATCTCTACCAGTTATAAAATTTATCAACCCCGCTACAAAGTGGGTCTTTTGTGGCATTAGGGCTAGAACATACGACTCGATGGAAATATTACTAACCACGTATCTGCGACCGGTACTACTAAGCTGTCTCAGCCGCTAAATGTCAGTCGAAGAAAAGCTGCGAATCAATTGCTTAGAGTAATTACTGTATATCGAGAGTCAATTCCGATTAATTTTGTCTTTAATATATTTTTTTTGTTCAGGATAGACTGGGTTGAGCAATGTTTCGTAAATAACAGAAGAAATAAGGATTATTTTTCTTTGCAGTGACAAAAGATCAGAAATAAGATATTCTATCAACAGTATGTTTTTGAACAGCACAAGAACTTTTATAGCTGAACAAGATGAAGTTGCACTTTTTTCTACAAGAAAAAGTCTTATTTCTGGGGAAATATGGAACACTTAAAAATAACTTTTCATCTTTTTTTCTTAGATAAATTCTTCAACACCAAATCCTATTTTTCCCCTAAGGCCCTTATTTCTTGTTATCATAGGTATATAAAAACGATATAAATGGGGCATTCAGGGGTGTGATTGAGGAAATAAAATACAACCATGCTATATATAGAAGTCCTTTCCAGTAGATTGGTCTTCCTATCAGACAAATATGAATTTTCCTTCCTGTCATGAGAAATATTTTTTTGTTCTGGAGAGTTCAAAATAATTGATCTCTACATAGCATTGAATTTGAGAATCTCCAACTCATTACTTCTTGCTAATTGGAATACATAAAGTGCTTAATAAATAGACTCAAAAAGTATTTATTATTTCAATAATTTGAACGCATTTCTTATAAATGCTAAAAAAAGAAGTTTTAACAAGAATTTTAATTTAGGAAATAAGCTGTTTGATTAAATGTTAGTTTAGAATTAAGAAAACGATAAAATATTGCACAATTCTCAAATTTAAAAACTCAGAATTTAAACAGAGTTGAATGTACTATAAAAAAATTAAAGCTTAGAATATTTTTGTAAATACTTTGAGAAAAAGATTTTTCTGAATAACTTTTGTTTGGGAAAGAGTATTTTAGAAGAATATGGTTAGTTATGGATTAAAAAAAAAACTATAAAATATGTGACGTTGTAATGGAGAAAATGGGCATACAATAAAATTCAGTCAAAAATAATTTTGACTAAATATTTTTTATTTAGCTACCGCTGGCATATAAATATTTTCCCCCATAGCCAACTCCATATTTACTATTTATTTTTAAGAAAATAAGTTTTTAAACTTCGAAAATTAGGAAAAATATAATTATATAGCAGAAAAGAACCTAACTTCCTCCTCAGAGATATATTGCTTGTTTGAAAAGTGCTTACTACAAACAACTGCTTATAACTCGTGAACTTTTAAGAACAATTAGCTGTGTTATACACTATTCAATTGTTTGATTTTTTTGCTTTCAAATAGTTCGTAACATGTCACCATTTATTGAATAGTAATAAAGGAAATACTTAGAAGATACAGTTCCTCAGTCAGTATCATAGTCGGCAACGTATTAATGGACTTGAAATAGGCGGTCGGCAGTGTCTGCTTCTCGGTTAAGAATAAGATGCGGTTAATTAATCGCGTTTCTTAATCGAGTATAATAATTCTAAATTCTTTTTGGCTAGGTAACTCTAAAGAGTAGACGAATTGTCAGTATCCAAGTCAAGCATATACACTCAATTTACCATCAAACAATGATTCGAACCAATATACTGTTCCTATGAATCACTCCAAATCTTATATCTCATCGATTCAATTGGCTACATTTTTTATAGAGAAAAGCCGATTTACATTTATCTCGGTTCTTTCACAATACCAGGTTCTCAAAACAAACATTGTAGTGAAGAGATCCCCGAAGTCAGTTAAAGGGAAAATGAGTGTGAGAACCTTTTACAAATATTATGGTACTCTGAAATTAAAATACTTTGAACACGAAGCTCATTTTTAACATTGAAGCTTAAAAATTAAATTTTCCTGCCAAATGCTCTAAGAAAGCCTTGTCAAATTCCAATGATATTTGAAAGTAAGTTAGTACTCGCCAATTACAAGAAATGATTAAACACTCAGCGTGAGAATTACCAAATTTAATGTCAAAATAAAAATTTATTTCAACTCTTACAATAGCCTGTTGGGTCCCCTTATTTTTCGAATGCTTTTCACCACACGTCTTGGCATGGAATCGTACATACCCTTTAGAGTATCTTGACTTAACTCGTTCCAAGCAGATTGAACATCAGCATATAAATCTTTCAAACATTTGGGTATGTGTTGGGTCTAAACGTAACAGCCTTTCGAATTCCATATGTTTTCTGTGGGTGACGGCTTCTGGCAGGTATAGGTCTACAGACTTCAGGCAGTGTTTCGGTATATGATATATGCCGAAACACATAACAGCATAACGGCAAAAAGAAATAAAGAGCAGAAATAATTACTATTGTGGCAAAATTTCATTTCTCACTTTATTCACAAAACGCTCTTAGTGTAGCCTCTAGTGGAAGAGTAACATGAATTGCAGAGCCGGCGAGAACGTGTTAAATATAACATTTTACCAACTCCTCACCCGTCAGAAATCCTTCACAATGGAAACGACTCGTGTGGTGAATAATAGTCCCACTGTAGCTAATGCATGTCGTAAGAGGCGACTGAAACGGTTACCCAGCGTCTGAACCTACCACTTTGCCCCTGGGGATTATGTCAGGGAACCTCGGGGCATGCCTTCTTTCGATAAATATGGGCATCACTCACCAGAGGTACCTTGATGATCTTTTCCTTTCCCATGGGGTTTATTTCTTTGGTAAACACGAAAGACGCACCCCCAGGATTCCCTATTTTCCACCCCTAGCGATCCTTCCCTATTTTTGACCCTCTATCTTGTCAATCGTCTTTTCTTTTTTCAGTTTTTTCACATCGAGATAACATATTTACACTTACTAGCTTTACTCTCATGCATTTATCTTATTTGGAGCATGGCCACATCTGGCTTTTACTATTAATAATACCATCACTCGCTCACTCAAACATCTTGATCACAGTTACACATTGTTTGGAGCAGAATGACCACATCTGGCTCTTACGCCATTAAACTTTACCATCACTCACTCACTCATTCACTATGGAAAATTTTAGAAGACCATCCATTTCCATTCAAAACTGAACAAGTTAAAATGATATTTTCAAGCTCCGAATCTGAGTAGCAATGAGTGATGTTGAAGTCTCCAGTAAGGAATAAGCACTTACGCCGCTGACTTAAACTAGAATTTAAACGCGAGTTTTATTAGGAAAAAATTATTTAGTTTGGTTCTCTCTATTTCCCTTCAAAATTCTATCAAACATTTTTCGTTCATCCAGTATATTTATAAATGTCAGTAGCGTTCATATTATTCCATATATGATAGGATTAGTGTTCAATTTATTCACAGAAATGTTAAGTACGGCCCAGCTCTGGAAATTATTGAACACTAAAAAGAAGGTATGTAGACTTACTTAAAATTACATATTAAAGCGTCTGTGGAGTGCATTGTTGCAGAAATCTCATCCGCACGATGTAAACGTTTGCGAATGTCCTCTCCTACAAAGTCCTAGAAAATGTTTTCAGTAAATGGCTTGGGTGGGAATTTTTTTCCTGTCTTAGCTGTCTAAAGTGCAGACTATCCACAGACCAGCCTATAGATCGGAACTTCAACTTCTCGCCTAAGCAGACCAAGATTAAAGAGCCTCCGCCATGATGGTGATCATAATTTGAAAACTAGATAACCGTATATCCCACCTTAACACTGCTTATTAAATGTATTTCCCAATCAAAATTACCTCAGAGTGTGTGTAAAACGTCTCACTTATAAATCACAACCAGTTACATAAACGATGCTTGTATCACATTGACCCACCAATTCAACTAAATACTGCCTGTGAGGTCAACAGAAACGTTCCAAATGACTGCAGAGGAAGTATAACAATTTCAGTAATGGCTGAAAAAACAACTGTCAGGGAATATTGTTAAGGAAGTCTCTCAACAGCAAAAAGTCTATGCGGTAGCTCTCTCCTACAAGTCTCGGCCAATAATGACAGGAGTTAATGTGCCTAAAAATTGGTTTGGTATAGAATTCCTTTCTGAATCAATTGCCTAAGGAACAGCATAAGACATATATCTTCCGATTCCCCAGGAAGCCAGTTCAAAATTCCCTAAACATAATTAAGGTCACAGACTCGTCTCCGAATTATTAACGTCCTTTTGTCTTATAATATTGTTTTCAATTTATTACTTAAGCCATCTATAATACTATGAAAAGATAAGCGTCAAAAATATTATCGATGTTAAGAGAAAATTTTAAATTATTTCGGAAGAATATTAAAGAAAATTTCCACTATGTATGCTAGAAAAAGTAGACCACAAATATGTGCGTTATCAAATTTTTTTAGAAACATTGTGCTTATTTTTGAGCTTCTTCAAGAATAGAAATACTGTGTTACAACATTACAGAAATAGAATATCTTAAACGTTTCATCTAAGTTAGAAGAACATTCCTTGATGAATACAAAAAGAAAACTAACTGAAAAAGGTATATTGATGGATTCAAAAAGAATAGCAATTCCCGATTGTGATAGGATAAATTAGGAATTTAAATTAAATTTAAGAATGAAAGTGTGTGTGTGTATTACATAAATATGTGTGTGTCCGTGCACGCATACAATAAATTCATTTAATCTTCTTTTTAAAAAAAGGTTTTTTTTTAACACCATTCTTTTCACGTATAAGCCCACTTTCATTTCCACTGTAGATTTGAGCGAAAATGTTTTGCCTGTTAATTTTCCGAATCTTATTCCAATGCTAATTAGGGAAAAACCCCGCTTTCTGAAGTCTAAAATGTCTCATCTTCCACCACCGATCTCACTTCTTGCTCCTAAACTTACCGTACATTGCAAGTACATCTGTGCACTACATGTAATGTCCGATTGAATAGAATTTTGTTCTCGCTTTTATGTAATATGTAATTATAAGACATAATATAATATTATATACATATTTATTTAATACCAGATAAACGGTAATTTATTTATACCGTTCATCTGGTATTAAATTTTCAATTTAATACCAGATAAACGGTATTAAATTGAAACTGAATGACTGAAGCTTATTTTCTTCCTAAATGCAAAACATAACATCAATGGGGAGATTATATATATTTAAATAAATTATATTAAATAACACTCATTAGATATGCGAAAAAACCCTATATATTAACTTATAATAAACTACAAAACTTCAACAAATATACATTAACTAAATTTAAAATATAAATTTGAACTAGTAAACATAATTTTATTATCTAGTTAATAAATGCATTTATTGTAAATACATATCGTAATACAATAAAGGTATTAAATAAAATATATAAAAAGAGAGTAAACTTTAAGCTAAAGGACACAAAAAGTTTAAAATAAGGTCTTTTCTTATAAATTGCTATATAATATTAAACAAAAAATACAAGAATATAGTTCATATATATATATATATATATATATACTTTCAGCTTCTCTTCTCCTCCGCATTACCTTCGTTGAAGTAAACTCCGAACGTCAGAAGGCGTTCCAACGCTCATCGCCGATATGGGATAAGATTAATTAGGCCATCATCTATCTGTCTCAGAAGAACTGTTTACTCCTAATATAGATAACCTGTCCATAGATTAATGTGTTTATATTTTCCCTCCACTTAATAAAAGAAGTAAAACAAGTTGAGCCTCACATTGATTTCCTACGAAATCTTTAGAGAATCCGGTAATGGAATTACTCCCCTAGACAAACCAGCCCTTTGCGTAAGAGCAAAA
>BMAW01007254.1:0-64716 GCA_019974015.1 Nephila pilipes | reverse complement strand
CCTGTATATATATAATCTGAGAATGAATTATCAAACTGCAGCATTAAATATAAATTTTTACTATATTTAATATGCAAAAATGAAAAGAATAATTTAAACATATTCAATTATTCCAATGGTCATAATAGGTTCAAACACCATCAAATCTACACAGTATAAATACAGAAAAAAGAAAAGTAGCACAGTGAAATCAAAAATAAAGATAGTGTGTAATAATAATAAATGTATATATATATAATTCAAAATGAGGCTCTCGTGCTTTTAAAATTCTTTTTCTTAGCATGAAGTATAAATCCATAACTATACGAAATGGCTCATAAGACAATATTGCTCATATCGGGAGTAGAAACAAAATGCGATTCCTAAAGAGTTTCCTTCTTGGCTAATTATATTCATTTTACAGAGTCTATAAACACAAAAAAAAGAGGCAGGTATAATCTATTATTGTTTATAACATTATATGAAAAAAGAAAATGGGAAACATTTACACATCTCCTATGTGTGTGATGTATTTACTCAAACATGTTCAAATAATACTAAAGAATCCTAATTCTTGAAGCAATGCAAGCGTATTAATATATACTCTAACATTGTTCCATAAGCATTTTAAACCCAATAAACATGTATTATAATTATCCAAGATGAAATCAAATCGGAATTAATTCCTACACTGTAATTATTTTTACATTAGTACTTTAGTGAACAAGAGGATAACTTCTTGCCTTTAAATTGCTAAGCTGCTAAAAGTTTAGAAGTTTAACTATGAATTAATTATTTCAGTTGCTATGGTAACTAACATTCATTGAAGTATATTTGTTAAAGATTTGTAGAAAGTTCGAAACTATTTACTAAATGTTGTCAAAAGCATTTTACAGATGTTCATTAAATTTGACGGCAACTCTTCGAGCTTTTATATGCGTTAATTTAATTGTCTTTTATTGTATTGAATGCTTTATACAAAAATAATTTAGTTTTTTTCTGAAATTCTGAATTGTAAAATTACTAATACAAAGAAAGGCTAAAGAGTTCTTTAACTTGATAAAAAGAACTTACAAAAAATATCATTCCAATTTCTAAGTCTTCATTTTTAATTTCTAATTCGTTTTAAAAAAGAGTTTTTAATTTAAAACAGGAAATTTCTAAGAAATACAATCGGTTTTTTAGTATAAAATGTAGAATATATCACATGTTAATCAAAACATATGCATCACTTAGATGTTATTTTATATATAAATTAGTTTTTCTCTAAGATTCTTTTAACAATAAATACATTTCACACTCAAGAAAAAAAAATGATTATTTTCTCTGTCCGTGATGTAATGTAGAATATTTGCACAAAAACTATGTACATCTCGCAGATCTTTTGCATGCGAATGAAAATAACACATATCAAAGTTTAATGTTACACATATTTTTACACGATTTGTAAAATTCTGTTGTATGTGTATTTATTTTAAAATTACATGACTTTTTAATATATTGTATAAATGATAAAATAATTATTAACATGTTTTATTTTTATTTATTTAATATTTTTAATATTTTGTGCACTTGTACACCAGACAATAATGGAGTTTATATGAAAGACAAATAATGGAGCCTGTATGATCTCATGAAAACAAAAAAAAAAATTGTGAACTACTGTTTTTTTTTTTTAATCATGCTTTTAGATGCTAAAAATAATTATTTTTATTAAATTTTATGCACTTTTATAAATTGTTATAATCTAAAACTTTTGTTATTGCTGTCAGAGCTACTTAAATCAAGAGCTTTTTTTTTATTTTGCTTATAAAAGTTTTTACTCAACCATCTCTTTGAAAAAGTGATCGCGTATGTAATGTTTTGCTATAAATGATTGGAAAAATCGTGTTTATTTCCTGCTCAGAAAGTCATACGCGTGATTCATCGTTATTTTTTTAAAAAAAAAAAGATTTTTTCCCCAGATTGTTACTAAATTGATTAAACTGAATCCATAATAATACAAATTTAAACGTGCAATATATACTCATTAATACGAGGTGTGTCAAAAAAAGTAGGAATGCTGAGTTTCAAATGCTCAAAGATACTTTTTAACAAGTTAGCTATAATGTGTTCAACATCAAAATTTTGGAATTAGAATACATGGTTCTCTTTTCTCAGTCGTTAGAAAACACTTGTTGTTGTCCCATGTTAAAATTAATGTTTCGATTCCAAATTCTACCGGCCGAGAGATGAGGAGAGTAATATGGTACCATCTCGCGAAAGGAAATTCGCCGTTTCAAAATTTTATCGTAATAAACACTGCTTATGGAAATGATGTCATAAACCGTACAAATGTGTAAAAGTGGTGACGTGATTGTAAAACATTCATTAAAAACTCACAACCGTTTTGTTGGCCCGAAAAATACTGATTTATGTCTTTTTAAACCGGAATGAGACTCTCCTCGAGAAACTTTTACCCAGAGAGAAGCAATTAATACCGAGGGTTCAGCGAAAATCTGAAAAAAATCAAGGAGGGTGATTCAGAACAAAATAATGAGAAATATGCTGCATTAACTTTTCTTTCGTGCTGTATTATTTTTAATCAATTCAAGAGTATTCAATTAAGTAAATGTACAATGTTTGACTGCTAATTGGCTGGCTAATTGTTAAGTGAGACCTTGATGCGAGCATAGCATGTAGAACTAATAGATTGATTGATTTGAGGTAATCTCTGTAATTTCTGTAATTCTTCCAATTTGAATACTGAAGAAAAATTATTATTATTTCATGTAAATTAAAACCCAATATTAAAAATAAACACACACAACTCCTTACATGAAATAAAATTAATTTACTTTAAATTGTAGCCTCGCATTATTTGAACAACGTACGATTGCTGTTAATGTAACAAATAATATAAAAGGTTAAATTATGAAAATATGTGACTGTTCACATTAGTTCAGATACAGAACTGGAGATTCAAATCCAAAGAACGAAGCAGAAAATTAAAACTCCGAAAGGAGCTAACTTTTTCGGCAGGCAGATTTTCAAGCTTGGTCGAATGAGGAAGGGTAAATTATTTTTGTAAGCCATTCTGAAATGGAACATTTTCGATTGGCCAGGACTTGCAGTTCTTCTGGAAAATAGTTCATGTATGTTTCTACATCCAAATGAAATCAAAATTGAATTATTTCCCCCTTAATTATATATTTTTTAAGCTTCAATGTAATGTATAGCATTATTTTTAAATTTATGAACTAATTCTAAATTGTTCGCATTTTTATTTAATATTAATTAGGAAGCGAAAAACCCTTTTATAATATGCAAAATATTACAAAACAGTTGCTTATGCATTTAAAATTCTGCCAAAGAATATTCCTGTTTGTCATCATGCATTTTAGGGTTTCAAATGTACAATTAATTATTCGAAGATGTTTTGCTACAACAGGTTATATATATATATTGATGAAATATTTAACATTGGATCTTTTATCTTTATTTTGATTCTTAATATTGAGTATTGGAAAACAAATAAGAGATTAGAATATGAAGGTAAATGCATAGTTATGTTTTATGTGGGTCTTTATTAATTTGTTCCCTTTAATATAAACATGAAAAGTAATTAATTAAGTTTATGCATAAGATATTTCATTTTTGCAGATATTGCGAACTAAAATAAACCATACTTATGCATTATTTTGAGTGTTTCTGCTTTTAATACTTTAATATGCAACTCAAATGTTATGCATAAGATATTAAAACATTAGAAATGGACTTTTTGGATTAAATTTTCTCCTAAACATATCAAAATCTTTTGCAATAGATTATACAATATAAAATATATTTTAAATTTTTTGACCAGAATTTATTTCAAATAATTTATTTATTTTGAATATGTAAACATAAATAAATTGTTATATTATATAGATATTTCCAATAGTACTTTACTTTCATTCTCTGAAAATAATGTTTTATTTAATATTAATTTAATAAAAAGCATGATTTTTTTTCTAAAATTCAATTGATGTCATTTTCCCCAAAATTTATAATGTAACCATACAGCGAAAAATCCATTCAAATATTTTTTTAAGATTTTGTTTGTTGAATCTAAAGAACAATTAAATCAAAGAACATATTGGAGAATAGTTCTTTAAAAATAATCAAGGGAAAATATTGTATGAATTATTAAATAATGAACATCCGAAAGAGAACAGGCATTCCCATCCCTAATTAAAAGTGATATTGGTGTCCAAATGTGATGATAATTACATATGTATTTATCATACATTTTCTTTGATGTTTATTGATGCTAAATATTTGTACTAGTTGTCTTCCCTGAAGATAGAATAATGTGGCTGGAAAGCTGGTTTCACAATGAAGGAAATATTACGCCAGGCAATAATGCTAAATAGATAGAGAAATCTTAACGACAGACTTGGCAGAAAATTTAGTCACCGAATGATGCTAAGTCACAAAATCTGGAGACAAAACTAGATGCCCCCAGACAAATTTGAAAGATTCTAGAAAGTATTTTGAGAGTGAATTTATTAATGAGCTACTGTATGTATCAGATAGCATATGTAAAGCATTCACGGATCATGAGATACTGTGATTGTGTGAACTTTAAATAGATGGCTCTCGCGTATTCGTATGTGTGTATGTTATTTGCTTGCTGTTTAAAAGGGAATGTATTGTATTTGCAAGAGAGACTCAAAATTAAATTTAGATTTGCTTAGCAAGCCTGTTTATTAATTGCGTGGATCTTTCTAACATTTGAAAACCTAATCAACCTCGTAACGATATCTTATAAATTATGATAAATAATTTACATTTATGAGAATTTTAAATTACACAATTAAAATATTTGTTTCCTAATCAGTTTTCTAAAAATAACATGCAACTTTAATTAAATGTGTTTCAAATGGGAAGCAAATATTTTTTAACTGAGCTTACAACACGTAAATAATATAAAATCTTTTTTTAAAAAAATCTAACAAAATAATGATTTTCGAAAATAAGTTCCTTCTCCCTTTCTAAGAAAATATATGGTTTTTTGATACAATTTTCTATTTGATTGATAACATACTTCTTATGTTTATAAAAATTTCAAACATTTCTATTCAGTAGGGAAAAAAAATAAAAGTTCTTAAGAAAGTGTCCTTTTTTATGAAGTACCTCACCACGTAACTTTTTATTTTTCCTTACACCCTAAGACATCTTAAGTTTTAGTTACAAAGAAATGAAAGTTTCTTTCAAATTGTTTGAAGTATTTTTTCTCCATTGTGTTTTCTTGAAATTTCGTTTTCACTTTTATTTATCTTTAAAACAGTTCCGTTTTTCTTTCCTCTTTTCCGAATCTGGATGCACGCTATGAGTATATCCTTCTTGACAGACACATGCACAAAAGAATAATACGAAACTTCTCTAAACTTATTTCGACAAAAAAATAAAATCTGTTTTATTTCTTGTAAGAAAGGACTTTTTCTATCACACAGCAAAATATATTACTTATATATATTTTTTTTAATACAAAAACGCTTTATTTTACCAAATAATGCAAGTCACAATTTATTTCGAATATAGTGCATGTGATGCTGTAGTTGAATCTTAATTTTGTAGAGTAATGCCTAAGTAATATAACTTTAGAAGAGTATCTTCTTACCGTTAAGATATAAAACTAATTTAAAAATAAAGCCTACTTTTACAGATTAGTGAGACAAAATAAGGAAAACACTTTGGTCTGAGTCAATATTTTTTATACTATAGTATGCATGAAAACTATAAGCAGCAACAATTCAATAAATATATATATAGATAAATCTCTCCCAAGAGAGGTAATGGTTATATATACTATTTCTTCAGTAAAATATCGAATAAATCTGTCAATGATGAAGGAAGAGGAATACTTCTCTATAAAGTTTATCTCTCAAAATATTCTCATAACGATATTTCAACGCTAAATTCTGGAGACAGGAGCTCTAATATGACTGCTTAACTTCATATCCTAATGTTCATTAAACCAACTACTGACGCATTTTGCCTACGAATATTATCTGTCTGGAACAAAGGACAGCTACCTCACAGCGGAGATTGTCTGCACCATTGAATGAACGTTATCCTGGAATTACTAATTTGGGCTGTTATCCAATCTTTCTAAAAAATATTGATCATAAATGAAGCCAAAATATAACAGTCCACACAATTCCAACAATGATGAAACAACATGTTTCAGATTTTAGAGTCAAGCATTCACTTTGGACTGCTTTTGTGAGACGATGCAAAATACAAATTCTTCCTGTGGTTGGAAACAAAGTGTTCATCACACCAAAATACATTTTTTCAATCATCAAGACTTCGGTTGTCATGAACTTTGCACAACATTCTGTGAGCTATTTTTTCCGCACAGATATTAGCAATGAGGGCCTAGCACGTGGCAACACGACCATAAAAATATTATGTGAAGTTCTCTGAGAAATGTTTTGCTTGAAATGGGATAATATTGGTTGATATTTAAATCCACATTTATTTGCTCAAAATATAGTGGCTTCTTTAACCCTTTCGCTACTGGAGGGAGAAAAAAGGAGTGCTTCTCTGGGCCTGCGGCTTCTTACTGCAGAGTACACTGTGCCCAGACGATTTTAGATATTAAGCCTAATTCCTGAAAAAAATTCCTCTAAAATCGGCTAAATATTAAAATATTTTGGTATTTATATATATTATTTGAAATGCATTAAACTTAATATATACAGAAGAAAAAAATGGCGTAATCGAAAATTGAATGTTTTATATATAAAATTACATAAAAAATTATACTTTTATGAAAATACAAGTTATATTTACATATGTTACATAAATTTCATGGTGTAATGATGTACCATTATATGGAATATATAGATATATCTTATTTTGCTGTATGGTATATTTATAAAAAAAATTCAATACATAGTACAACGTCACATGTCTTACACACATATTTTGACGCTTCACGCAAGATTTTAAGCAAAGGGCACATCTTAGTTCCCCCCTTATTTTTTTACTTTAATATCTATGTACAGAATTGGATTATTTTCGCCAACATTACGCTCAGATTCATTTACTATTTTGCAAATCTCAGTATCTGATAAATACTTTCTTTTCGTCATGACTGTCGCTACAAATAAAAATTGACCGAATGAAACGAACATCTGAGAACATCTGCTACCAAAAGCCCTAACCCCCATAAAGAGCCATAAATTCTCTTTTGAACTTCTAAGAAACAAGCAAGGAAAAAAAAGCAAACCGAAAGCAAGTGCACCCTTTAAATCATGTCATTAAATCATGTCAATCAGTTAAAGAGCCGCGCCTCAACACTTGCTTTGAACAATTACCCCCTCCTGGTAGCCAGAAGTGGAATCCAAGCCCATAACACCAAGGTCAATACTCCAAATACCCTATCTATAAAAAATTCGTAGTATTGTAACGCCATATAGTAAAATTTAAAAAATCAAATAAAACGTTCTCATCAAGCGTATCTCTATTGATATGCTGAGCCGTAGAAGACACTCACGGAGCCTGTGATACGCTGGGCACAGGAGAACCGACCCGAGCGTATTGCTTGTGATATGCTGGGAGCGAACAGGTTACAAAGATAACGATTCATCGATTATAATTGAAAGGGTGCTTAATCGGAGCTCGTCTTATTTCTCCAGAGAAAGATATAATAAACTTTAAGGGAGTGCTTGTACTTTCCAATTACCTGTTGCACTGACTTTTCAACCTCTTTAAATTCGTCAAGAATGAAGATCATTGGGAAACATTTCTTAACTACCAGGTAAAGAAAATGAGACATTTAACGTCAGAGGAGCAATTAAAGCATATCCTCGGAAGCTACAGTCCACTGATCTCCCTTCTGTAGGCCGTTCCACGGAAGCTTTTCTCAGATCTAGATATTGAGAGGGTTCACAACGATTTAAGCGTCCTGAAGGAAATTGACTTGTTTCCTAAATTCCGTTATGTGTTGAAAAAGTGTTTAAAGACAGTATGGGAGAATAATTGTCATAGCTCAAATTCTCCAAAAGTAAATGGTACATCGCTTTTCGAAATATTCTCGAATAATACGACTAGCATATTGAATATTGTGTTTCTTACAATTCCAGAAATCCTATCCCCAGGAACAATTATCTGTTCAGCAAATGGAAGACTAATGAGTTGTTCGAAAAGAATATTTTCAAGAAAAAATCTATAAAGTTGTTGAAAATACTTAGCGTTTTGACTGATAATAATATTAAAAACGAAAATTATTTAAAGATACGTTATTGATCATTTTGTGTGTCCCGTAAGCTTCCCTTCTGTTCATCAAGTAGTGAATAAATTAATTTTCGAGAGATGTACGATGTGCTTACAAGTTGAGGTTAAAATTTTACTGACTGAAAATCGTCGATGTTTTTAGACTCAAAAGAGGGCGCAAAATCGTACACCATATAGGGCAAAGGGACTGGATTCT
Organism: Nephila pilipes; assembly: GCA_019974015.1. Taxonomy (NCBI): domain Eukaryota; kingdom Metazoa; phylum Arthropoda; class Arachnida; order Araneae; family Nephilidae; genus Nephila; species Nephila pilipes. Next base: position 56,273 of record BMAW01007254.1, on the reverse strand, counting down.
TTGAGGGTATAAGGGGTCATCGGAAAATGCATTCGACAGAATAAATTTGAAGGCGAAGAAATTTGAACTAGTTTGGATCCGTTACTTGAAACTAGGGCCCGAAATGTCATGTAGTTTGAGGTAATTGAGTAGACTTAGCTGGATTTCTTAACCTAAAAGTAAGAAAGAAGAACTGGATACATTTATTCAAATGCGCCGTTCATAGGGCCGAAGACCTTGAACTGATACAAGGATTTTCAACCAACTTTTTTTATAAAAATTGAGATTCTTAAAAAAAACGTGAACAAATGAAGAACATATAAAGAATAGTGACAATGGAACGAATTTTGTCAGAACTAAGGATTTGTTCCATTCCTTGATTGGATCAATGTCGTTGAAGGTGGTTCTATTTTAAAGATTGAGCGGAAATTCAATCCCACTTTTTCAACTGACTAGTGGAGCGGCCGATGGGATTTCTTTACTATTTTATTCAAACAGTAAAGAGAATTTTGAAAAAAGAACATTAGGAAGATTCTGCTAGAGTTATGAACGATTCGTAATTCTCTTAGAAGCGGCTGCTATATATACATATACATACATACATATACATACATATATACATACATATATATATATATATATATATATATATATATATATATATATATATATATATATATATATATATATATATATATATATATATATATACATATATATATATACATATATATATACATATATATATACACACACACAAACATATATATATATATATATATATATACATATATATATATACACACACAAACATATATATATATATATATCAGCATTGCATACATCTGAATAATAATTAACATATAATTTATTTCATTAATTATGGTAGCAATGATATGTATTGTATAAATCTTAATTAAAATGTTACTGTACTTTAAAATAACTTCACCAAATAACTTTCATTAAGTACCATTTATCAAACATAAGCGTAAAATTAAGAAAACATACTCAATAATTATGAGCTGTATCAGGTTGCAAGTGAATTTCGTTTTCAAACTGGTGAGGTATATGAAATGGAACCACAGAAAAATAATTAGAATCAAGTATTTAAATGAAAAGTCGTTGAATATATATCTCTTAATTTACTCATAATTTGTTCTCAATAACGAAATAATTAACAAACTTCAGTATCAATCTTTCATAAAACACACTTATCATATCTACATGAGAAATGAAATGGAATACATTTATAAACTGTGAAAGAAGAATAAGCAACGAATTAAAATATACATCACATTATGCATTCCAAAAATATAACCCTTGTTTTGATTCTAAAGAATATGATTGCAAAATTTTTGGGGAAAAAAACTATTTTTTAATTCCATTATATAACTATAATTTTTTCCCTCTGAATGATGTCACTCTTTTAATGCCGCGACATTAAAAAGAAATTAACATCCTTTAAGAAAGTTTTTTTTTACATTGTTTCCCTACGAGAAGAATATAAAAATAATAGTTCTTTATCTCGCTCGAATAAATTTAAGGAAATGAAGAAGCTGTATTCAAAGAAATTTTATTTCTTGTGGTAATTCTCACTACCTGAACTTCAAGGAAATTATTGGAATTATTCGTATAGTTCCAAAAGAAAAAAGAATACATTACCTGATTTGTTTTTTAAGAAATCCGTAAATCAAACATTCTTTAATTCAGAAATATACACCAATTGCTTTCCAATACTTAGTCACGAGAACTTTTAAACTATTTGAATAAAGATAACTAATAAAGAGCATACTTCACTTAAATAAAAAGTGATAAGAGATGTTTTTTAATGTTTAAGTCTCGTTTTTTAAACTACATTACATAAACTCATACATGCCTTACTCTTAAAACGCATGTCTATTTTTAAGATTAAGATTATGAATGACGATATAAAAGTTAGAATTAAAACAATAGCTTTTGCATTTCAACCAGTGCAGATAAGAAAAGAATTAAAAACATGCAAAAATATTTTTTAAGCAAAATCATTTATAATGAATGCAATAAACGTTTGTATTACTGAATTCAAATTAATAAACATAAAGTTTATTTTCTAATTTATCATGCTTATTGATACAACTTAATATATTCTGGGTCATTTAGAAGAATATAAATTGAAATTTTATTGATTCAAAGATTACTAAAGACACTAAAGACATATGCCTAATTTTCACGAAAGTATTACTTGCTAATTACATATTACTCGCACAAATAATATACATTAAAGATTTATTTTTTTAATCTTTTATTTTTTTATTGCCCGTGGTAAATATTCTATAAAACTTACCAGACGATTTTTCGAAAATAAATTACTTTTTGTATTTTAGAAAAGGTTTGTTTATAAGTAAACAAAAAGTGAATATTTGAAATTTGGTGAAAGCTTTACTAACATAGATAAAGATGAATAAAAATATAATTTATAAGTTTTAGAGAGAGAGAAAATTACTCGCGAACATATAAATAATTTTGATAAAGCTTATAAAAAACAGTTAGATTTCTGCTCAAAAACTTAACTCTTGTCATAACAGAAAATAGTACTGAATACAAAAGTAAAGCACAACTGAAAATGCAAAATAAATGTGAGTAAATATTGGTGAATACGCGCAAAAAGACCTGCGCATGCCGGAACGTGGATAAACCGGTTCACCTTGTATAAACAGTTCAGAAAGGTTGCACACACGAAGTGCTTGAAGTAACGTTACTAATGATTTAACAGAACAAACAATGACACAAAAACAACAAAAGGACATATTTGCGAAAAGAGGAATCTTAAAAATCCTACATAATTTTGAGCCAGGTAATTTATTGAAAAAACAAAATTGAATGTTATTTAATCCAATTATTTTCCTTTCCTCATAAGTTATGAGGATGACCTCTTCAAAAGCTGACATATTCCAGATGAGGATTTCCTCCGTGCCCTAATTTTTGATGAATAATTTAGATTAACTCAGTTTATCTCATTATGAATGATATATTCGCTGATTTTTCATTACTTTTTTTTTTATCTGATATCCATAGATAATCTATAACAGGTTCTCACGTACATTTCTCTTTGACTGAAATCTAGGGCTATTTCACAACGATGTTTCAAACAAAAACCTCGCAAGTGAAAAATACATAAGGTATGTAAATGAGCCATACTATATTTCTTACGCACCTTCGAAGTCGCTAGCCTTCAAAATATCTCATAAAAGAAAAGATGCATTTACATAGATTTCGTCGGACATCAAGGAATATTTAAGCAATGACTCATGACCTTGGCGACGATTTTGGTGTTTTGGTGAGAAACTTTCACTTCACGGCTACGAAATAAAGATCTTTCGTCATTCCTGAATCTTGTGAATTTGCGTTATTTGCCATTATCCACCGAGTCGAACTGTTTTCACTCTACACCCCCGGACAATAATTTTTGTAACAATATATGAGTATACCTGACTCGAATACAATTACAATAAGTCTACTGTTAAGATTCCGAAAGATAAGTAGGTGTTATTATCATTATTATAATTATTTGTCAGGGGAGAGGTAAGTTAACTTTCCTCATAGTTCTTTATTATTATTATTAATTATTCCGAGATTTGAATAAAGTGGATAAAGATTTTAATTGATCATTATTGTGTGATTAAGTCTCTGAATACCAACGAGGATAATTTGTCATAAGCATATCATGGAGATATGAAAACACATCAGATATTACGAAAATGTTCGTATTTTAATCACATTTTGTTGTCTTTTCTTTTAGCTATTGATATATAAAATTGACGGATATATGTGGTGAAATGACGCAACAGAGACACATGAAGAATCAGTCATCATTACAGAAAATTTAAATATAAAATAAAATCACTCTGAAAAGCAAATAGTTTATTTTATTTTGAAAATATCCTTATTAGAGTTACAGATTTTTTTTTACCTGAATGTATATTATTTAAAAAGAATATTATTTTGTTTTGAAAACTCTCTAAACCGAAAGAAACTACTTCGATAATTACGATTTACGAACATGAAAGGTTTTTTTTTCATTTATAATGAAACGAAAAACCTTTCAAAGGGAAATAGTTAAATTATGCATTATAAAGATATTATTTTATTTCTGAATTTTTGCTTCCACAAATGTTTACACAAAGAATATTTTTCATAAATTAATGTTAAATAGACTAACATTGGTTACTTCATTTCTTACTTTGTTTATTGAATTCTATGTTCATTTTAGAAAGCCCAAAATAATGACATACTTATATCTATGTATATCATCCAATTCCATGCTGTTATTTTCAATCAATAACAAAAACTCAAAGAGTTTATATGGTATTCTTGGATTCGAAAGCGCATATTTTTCCCTTTTATAGGATCTTACAAATAGTTTTAATATACTTTTCAAATGCAGAAACACGGATATTTATTTTCATGAATGGAGGAAGCTTACGAATATTAAAAAGATTTAATTCATCTTAAACTTATATATTAAATTAATAAGAATTAACTAGTTTTCATTAAAGTGTAAATACTCCATTTATAGGTAAGAAACTAGATAGTAGCTGATAGCTATAATTTAGAAAGATTCTGCAGATATTTCTGAAGAATTTATAACGAACGTTTCAAAAAATTCTCTCCAAAAAGCAATTTTACCGAGGCAGTTTCTTGTTCTTCACCTTGGAATGAATAGATATCTGAAGTCATCTTTTCAGTTATTAATGTGACATATTTGTATGTAAAAAGCAGAACTCAAATTTTAAAATGTCATTGATAAAATCTGCTGCAAGAGACTCAAAGCTGTACCAAAAATGTTATCAAAACTCTCTATATATTTGGGATAAATTTACAAGAGGGTTATTTGTCATCATTTTATAAGCGTGGAAAAGACAAAGTATTTCTGAGAAGAAATCACACAATTTGATTCAAATTGGTAAGATATTTCCTCATTTTTATCTGTTGATTACTTTTATTTATGAGTGGTTTTGTAGTAAGCAGTTGACATTCTTTATTGTAAGAATACTTTATATACTCACAGTTATTATTACACAGGACATAATTTATTCTAGGAGGGAATCTGTAAACATATTCTTATACGTTTACATAAGTTACCAGTTCAAGCAAAGAAGTTCAAGGGTTGCCAAATCTCGCCGTATTAATATTGCAGTCCATTTCCGTTATTTTTACTACAGTTTATATTGTATATAATTACACTTTTCAACTATGAAGAGGACATTTTGACCGAGTCAGAAGAAGAAATTATTGGATATAGAGTTTTTTTTCCCTGAAGGCAATCATATGGTCTATTAATATTATATACACTTTTGAAGGTCTATCTATATCTATTTGTATATTTTTGTTTGAAATAGATGAAAGGCTTCAAATGATAAACAGATCTTTAGACGAGATGGTGAAACGAAGAATGTACCATACCACACGTCTTCGAAAGCAACAAAGAATATTTTGCACACTCCATCAGATAATATCAGAAGCGAATATTATTTTTTCAGAAAGTTATTTCATATGGATTATACGAATTATACTAAATTTTATTCAAGTACTTACTATTTTTCAATTAAATAATGGATTGGTCGTCATCTGACCGTTCAGTTACTTATCGTTATAGACACTGTGCTTGATATTGCTCATTTAATCATAATGTGTTTATTTGCTGGACATATTGTGAAGAGCAAATCAAAATTTAGCAGTCACTTAATTGTTTGTGTGGCTTTAGCAAAATTCTAATGGAAGACTATGATTAGGATGACCATTTCTCTTTGTCTATTACCGGACAATTTTCTATGTCTATGACAGCATAGAATTTTTTTACCTATAAAATTGAATTTTACTGCCGATCTCCTTTGTGTAATCGGATCAAATAGAATCATAATATTTCAATTGAGTTACTAAAATACATTTAACTCTTTTTTGCACCAATTGAGGTGTATGCAAGTGTCACTTGAAGTGTAGCATGATGTGTGCATCTGTGTGAAGTAAAATCGAATTATAATTTTAAGATAAAAAAAAATTCTCGAAACTTACACGCCATGCTTACGTGAGGACTAGGAATCCCAACAAATTTAACGTGTACCAGCCCCGCTACTACGGGTCTTCAGTGGCACTAGGCTCGAATCCTCAGGTCGAAGTAACAACGTTGGCTGCGAGTCCTTCACCGTGACCACTAGGCTACAGTGGCCATTTCACTTTCCGAGAAATGGTGATTCATACATATATAAATATATGAAAAGACTTTAAAGTGCAAATAAATATGTCATTAAAATTCCATGGTTGTAAAAATCACGGAACCAATTCTGACTAAAGTCTCTTAATTTTATGTTGAATGAGATAGAGGTAATAATTTGTGATGAATGCAGCGTAGTTTGGCTTGCACGGCAGAAGCGAAAGAGCCGGAAGAGGTCGAATTTTACATTATTTCTTTAACAAATCCGGGCGCACTGTTGGCCTGCATGGTCGATGCGAAAGAGAGAGAACTTTTCCTTGCATTTCTTTATATACAAGGGATTTTTCCTTAAATCACGTGGTATAGGTGCAGGGATCTTTAGGGACTTTAGCTGTAGACAGGAAGTCAAGCAGGGATTATCCTTACAGATATGAATAATCCTCAATTTCAGGATATTAATAGACTAGTTGATTGCTTCTAGAGAAGGCGTTAATAAAACATTGAATAAAGCAGACTCTCGTGTTACTGAATCGAATGCTAACATGGTACGACTGTTATTGTTTTCGTTCGACCTATTCATTAGTAATGAAACCAGGGTTCACACTATAAAGCATCTCAGGGGTGTTAGATTTATATTTATTGCTGAAATCTTTCACAATTTTATACCAGCAGTAATTCATTGAAATTAAAATTAATTACTTTGACAGTTTTACACAAGCTTTATAAGGGAATAATTTTTTAAAAACATGTAAATTAATCAAAATACATTCTTAGTATTTTTTATTTTATGAGCCCAGGAAAATAATTTTCTTTTAGGAAATTTGAGTTGTTTTCACTACTCGCAGAATATTTCAAAAACCGTTACACTTAGACACTTAAAATTTGGTAAGTATAATAAAAATAAATTAATCTTTAAACTGAACTTAAATTTAGCGTCATATATATATATATTAAAAAAATTAAGAAAATTTTAAATTCTTTTCAAATTTTTAGATGTTTGAAATATTTTACTTCTTAAAAATTATTATATAAAGTTCAATTTACTTTTTAATAGATTCGTATTAAAAAAGGTATATATATTTGACTTTATAAATGAACTTAATGCAAATGATTACAATGATTTTTGAAAAAAATATCTTGAGCGCAGTGAATCCTACTCAAAGTTCCTAGAAGAAAATTTTAGTATATTAATGGGCTCAGAATATAAAAATAATTAAGAACGCACTTTCATTGTTCTACATGTTTTAGAAAATTCATTCTTTATTAAAGCACGTGTAAAAATATCAAAGTAATCAATTATAATTTCAATGAATTACAGCTGGTCGAAAATTACGCACGTTATCAGAAGTCAATATAAATCTAAGCCCCTGAGACGCCTGAAGCTGCCGTCTTCTGGCCATTTCGATTTCATGAACGTAATGTTAATTCTATGAAATTTCCTCTACCGTCTTCAAATATATTCTATTTTTTTTCTATTTGAATGTTAAAAAGTGCATCCGAAAGAGCAAAAAATGTGACGGTTTCCACGGAATTACATTTTATTCTAATTTTTGAAGATATTTTAAAATATTTTTAAAAACCTGAAAACCCACAACGAATCATTAAAGTAGAAGTAAAATATTTTTGAATTTCACATTTGAATATATGCACTTTTCAGCTTTCAAATAAATAAAATAGTAAAGATTTGAGAACGATGATAGAAATTCCATAAGATTAATATTATGTTCATGAAATCAAAATGGTCGATAGACGGGACCCTTATTACTAATTAGAATACTACGCAAAACGTCATAAATTATTTAAGAACTGTTGTAAAAATTATATATTTTTTTTTGGAAATTAATTCACGTAAATTTTCTTAGACTGCTGAAAAAGTTTGTGTGTAGGAAGTTGATTTTGTTTTCTTTGTAGTTTTCTTGTGTAATTCATTTGTTTTTCTTAAGTTATAGGGTCCTTGTAATTAAAAAAAAATAAACTTCTATAATCTAATTTTTTTCACTGTTTTAAAAATATTTTTCTTTTGCTTGAATTCTTGCTTTTATACTAAATTTAGTTAATTATTTTATTTATTTTTATGTATGAATTATTATTTTAAACCCACACACTTTACTCACTTAAAACTTACACACTTAAAACTTTCATCGAAAACAAGGTAGGAATTAATCTCAATATTTAGAAAAATAAAATTATATGTAAGAAATCATTATTGCACCATTGAGTAAAAATATATACACCAATGCATAAAAATATTGGAGAAATAATTTAAACAATGAAAAATGAATAAAACAAATGTGCAAATTTAACTATAAAAGAAAAAAAAGTATGCAATAGAAATTTCTAATAAAAAAAGTAAATAAAACGAAAAATTAAAGTGACAGCTGCCAAAATTGTCACAAAGCTATAGATAAATTAAAAAACTGTAAAAAGTTATCATATGAATAAAAGCAAAAGAAAGTAGTATAATATATTTAATGTTGCAACAGGCTTTAAAATTTTAGGCTGCAATTTTCCAGAATTATTGACCAAACTAACTTCATCAACTAAATCTATTACAGAAAATGGCAAAAATGCTAAAGATGCAATTGAACAGAGAACAAAAAGAAATCATCATAGAATTACTTTCGAAATTAAATAAACAATTAAGAAATTATAACAAGAGAAATTTTTAATAACATAAAATATAACACCAATACAAAAAAGAACATTATAAGAGCAAAAAGTGAAGATATTTAGCAAACATGGTGAACAAATTACCCGCTACAAGCATAGATTGATAAGGCAAAAGAGGGCAACTGTATCTACATAAGTGTCATGACAAAATGAATCTGAATGAGAAAATATGAAATCTGAAGAGACATACAATTAGTACAAAAAATAAAAATATTAAGAAAAAACAATGAAAACATAAAAAGAAAAACGATATATGCAATATATATACATACACTGCTGGCCACTAAAATTGCAACACTAAGAAGGAAAGCAAATAGAAAAAAAAACGATATTTATTGAAAGCAAAAACAATATGGCATGAAGACAAAATGATTAAATTTGCAAGCTATTTGAGGATTTATAAGAGTGTGAAATCAGTAGTAAATGCTGCAACCCAGGGCAGTTAAAACGGCCCTTACCCGGTTAGGCATGGAGTCGCACTGGGCTTGGGTGATAGAAACGGGCAACTCCTTCCAGGCTGCTTTAAGTCTGCGTCACACTTCATCAACTGTATCAGTTGGAGAGAGGTAGCAGGCCAGTCTCTCAGCAACCCATGACCAGACGCTTTGAATGAGTGACAGATCTGGAAAATGTGCTGGCCAGAGCAACAGTCGAATATCCTGTGTATCGAAGATGGACATAATACGACGAGAAACATGTGCTCTTGTATTATCATGTTGGAATATGTCGTTTGTCAGACCTCGAAGGTAGGACACAATTACTGGACGTAACTAAAATGTCAGAAGTGTACTGCTCTCCGTTCAAATTACGTTCGAACCGATCTAGAGATGTGCATGTCGTGTACCAAATGGCTTCCCAAACCATCACACCAGGTGTCGGCCCCTAATGTTGATACGAATGCAAGTAGGCGACAAGCAGTCTCCTCGAAGTATACGGCCATCAAAATACTACACGCAGAATCGAGACTCGTCTCAAAAGACGACATTGCACAACTCCTGCATCCAGCTTTGTCATTCGGTGCACCAGAGATGCCGTCTCACTCTTTCCTGCATTATCAAAAAAAAAAAAAAACCAAAGTAGTGGTCATCGTACTGATGCTGCAAACATGCCCATTTCCTGACCAACGATACGTGATGTGGTTGTATGATTTTGCAGGGCCAACCTCATAATATATCTGTTCTCTCGGGCGTTTGTCATGAGAGGGAGTGGACATCCTGCATGTCGTTCAGTATAATCCTCAGCAACCCATTGATTCCATATTCGCATGACAATGTTTGTATTTCGATCAGTACGATGGGTGATATCACGGAACGATGACGCGGAACTCTCAATAGGGAACGATCTAGCCTCTATCAAATTCCGACACTTGCTGGTAAGCATTTTTTCTTATTCGAGGCATAACACAATATTTTGAGATAACACCGACCTTACTAAGCGCTTTCCTAATGAGAAATCCACTGCAAAACTTTTCTTTTATGCAGTACTTCATTTCTCCCTCCTGCGTCGTCTAAATGCGCTGAAATACTAATAATTTGCACACCTTAACCTCTTAATGAGGACTTTTTGTAATTTGAATTGCATGCAATTACAACTTCTTGCCATCCAAACGAAATATAATTAGATAAATTAGATGAAAATACGAAATGTACTGAATAGAATTAAAGATAGTGAAAAAGGAGTGAAATAGAATTGAATGGGAAAAGAAGAGAGGGATAGAGGATAACGATAAGTTGATAGATGTTGTGGATTGGAGAGAATCATCTTAATGAACGGTTTATATTGATAGTAGTTGGTTGTGTCACAATGATCAGAATAATAGGAATCCAATCTGCTATAATCGAGAAGTGCTTGAAATGGAATTAGTGATTTGGTAAGCTAAAACTTTATTACTTGAGAGTAAACAAGGATTAACTGAGAGTTAAGAGGGATTACAGAAAGAGAATGATAATCTTTGATTGATATAATAAAATGTTTTATCTAACTATTACGCATCTTCAACTGGAGTTTTGAGCAATAATCAATAAACTGTTTAATTAGACTTCAAAATGGCTTTAGAATTAAAATAACGAAGAAAATGCATACAAACTTAAAAATTGGTAGACAAAAAGTAATTTGTGACATTTTCAAGATTTTTGGGGTTCTATTCCATACAAAATGGGATAGATGGTCTAGAGTCCTAGAAGTTACCTGTGAAATCATTCACAAAGTATTAGTTTAATTACTAATGCTGAAAAAAAATAACAAAGGATTACAAGTAGATTATTAGAATTTATATATTTCTTAAAATTTTAATGAGAAAGAAATATAAATAAAATTTATACCAGGCTTCATTTGTTACGTCACTATAAATTAGTTCTAGAGTAAGATATTGATGTTTTTTACATGGGTTTATTCATGCAATTATGAAAAGAAGGTAAAAGAAATTAGTGTTTAGGAAAACTTAACCAATATAAATGGGATATTTTCAGATTCATTATAGAACATTTATCCTTTGAATATGAATCATCATGCAAGGAAATGAAACAGCTATTAATGGTCACTAACGGTAACAAAAAGCATCTTATGAGTATTCCAAGAAATATTTTGAGAATTTATTAATTATTTCATTATATTAAAATTATGTTTGAATAAATAGAAATTTTTATATTAGTAATTTTTCTTATGCTCGCTTTGGCAGAGGTATGTATGCACAAAAGCTTGATATACCTATAGTCAGAAATTGCTCCAAAGGCACTTTCTTTTTGTATGTATTCGGAATTAATTTTCAGGAAAGTCTAAAAGTATTATCTAATCAAACAGGAAAGTTCCAAGATGAAGCAAAAATAGGAAACTTCGTTGTGGACTTCCTTTTAAATGCTGCAGTTACTTCTTTTTTCAACATATTTTCTAATGCATTCGGAAAATTAAGTTGCATTTCAGGAATAGCTCATTTTTTGTGTTTGTTTGATTTATATACTTTTTTTTAATTTGTTGCTCTTCATCAGAGGCACACTACTGGCCACCCAAATTATAACACCTTAAATGAATCATCAAATTGCTTGAAATTTCATCGAACATGTTCTGCAAAGTGATATGCAAACGATTAACATTTCAAGGTAGACGCACATTATAGGCGTCTGTAGCGTTATGAACAATCTCTACATAAATGGAGAGCAGATTGTCGTTTTGAAATATCGGAAACGCTTTTTTTGCCCCTGTTTTTTTTGAGCAGCTTCGGTATGCTTCGAAAAAGAGCATGATCGTCGTTCAAGTATGTTCCTTCGACCGAAGATGAATTGTTACCAGTTGAGATAGTGGAATTATCCTTTCGAGACATCAGTGATCGTTTTCAGATGTAACCAAGCAACAATGACTTAGATGTGCAATCGATGGATGCAGGATGGAACGACGGACCAACGACACAGATTGCCCTCACCTCTTTACACTACAATACGAGATAACAAGCATATTAACCATGGCACTGATGGATGGCTCAGCTATATCAGGAACCATATCATAGCAAATACGAACTGTTGCACAACAACCGTTATGCACAATTATCATTCGATGTCATTTGAGGCACAGTAGATTGTCCGCAAGGCGTTCATTGCTGGTGATTACCTTTGACTCATACCTACTGGTGTTTGCATCTTCAGTGGCTCATTCAATGGTGGACATCCTAACCATAATTGAAGAACAACGTAATTTAAAGTTGATTTTTTCCGGCAACACCATGATGGTCGGATTAAATTTTGGAGAAACAATGGAGTGAGGGAGTGAGGTTGCTTAGCTGTTGCCTTATGTATCGCTATACTTATTGTTTCGAATGGCATTGTGTACTGCGGGGTACAGGAATAATAATTCCTGTACCCCGCAGTACACAATGCCAGATCAATGACCAAGCAACGCTATATTTGAGAATTTTTAGCCTGTTAATATCTCTTACTTCAGTGTTTGCCTACAGACACATTACGTAGGACAAGAAGGAAAGACACATTACCCTGCCTACAGACACATTACGCAAGAAAAAGTAATGAATATGCTATATTCATTACTTTTTCTTAACCACCAGATAGTATTGCTACATTTTTCTGCTTATTCTCCCAATTTATCGCCTACAGGCTAAAAACATCACCAACAGGCCTACAGGCATCAGGAAGATGATAGCAGAAGAACTGCTTAGCATACAACAACCACTCGTACATCACATCAACTATGGCAACTTGTGGAGGTAGTAAGGTTTTCTATTCTCCATCACAACACCCAGTGTCTGTGTTTTCTTGTATTAATATTTGAATGAAATACAAGTATTTTGAGATTATTTCTAAATATATAAAAATACATGAATAATTAGAAAAGATAATTTTTTAAATAATATTTTTTAACATTTGAAAACGAATTGAAATATCAAGCATATAAAATAATATCGGGAAGATTGTTGCTATCTCTCTGTACTCGTTACATAAAATTAAATTTACATAAAAATTTTAAGAAAATACTTATTTAAAAGTTAAAGCTTTTTAAAGCATCTTTTGCATTTGTGAAAATGAATTACTGAACTTTTTTCAATGTAACTATTTAATTAAATAAATTTTATATGTAGTCATACAAAGAATTAATGATAAAAAGGCTTTATCACACATATTTAACTTTATTTACAATGCATATTGAATTTTACTTTCAAACTTCTTAAAAAACGAATCATATTACGAAATTTATTTTTAATTTTAAATTATGCAGTATACCACAACTATTTTTCTTTGTTTAAACAGAAGTTCTTCTTTAACCCTTTCGCTACCGGAGGGAGAAAAAAGAAGGGCTTCTCTGGGCCCGCGGCTTCTTACCGCGGAGTGTTACGCTGTGCCCATGCGATTTTAGATATTAAACCTAATTCGTGAAAAAAATTCCTCTGAAATCGGCTATTTATTAAAATATTTTGTGTTTACATATATTATTTAAAATGCATTAGACTTAATATATACAAAAAAAAAAGATTTGATCGAAAATTTATTATTTTGTACATAAAATTCATAAGAAATGACACTTTTAAAAAAATACAAAATATATTTACATATGTTACATAAATTTCATGGCGTAATGGTGTACCATTATATGGAATATATAGATATAAGAGATAAATCTTATTTTGCTGTATGGGATATTTATAAAAAAAAATTATGCATAGTACAACGTCACAAGCCTTACACACGTATTTTGACGTTTCACGCAAGATTTTGTGCAAAGGGCACATCTTAGTCTTTTTTTTTTTTTTTACTTTAATGTCTATGCACAGATTTGAATTATTTTCAATAACCTTACTGTCAGATTCATTCGTTATTTCGAAAAGCTTAGTATGAGATAAATACTTTCTTTTATTTCGTCATGACTGTCGCTACAAATAAGAACCGACCCAATGAAACGAACAGCCGAGAACATTTGTTACCAAAAGCCCTAACCCCCATAAAGAGTCATAAATTTTCCTTCGAACTTCTTAGAAGCAAACAAGAAAGAAAAAAAAAAGCAAACCGAAAGCAAGTACACTCTTTAAACCATGTCGTTACATCTAAAGATCCGCGTCGCAGCACGTGCTTTTAACATTTACCTCCCTCCTGGTAGCCAGAAGTGAAATCTAAGCCCATATCACCAAATAATTTATCTATATAGATTTCGCGGTATTGTAACACATATAATAACATTAAAAAAATCAAATAAAACGTTCTCATCTAGCGTATCTCTATTGATACGCTGGGCAGTAGAAGATACTCATGGAGCGTATCGCCCGTGATATGCTGGGCACAAGAAAGCCAATACGAGCGTATCGCCTATGATACGCTGGGAACGAACGGGTTAAAACATCAAGTATACTACAAAAGCTCACAGACAACAATAAGAGTGAATAACATTAGTAAAATTGATCTATTAACTATTTAAGACAGTTTAAATATTAAAAGCAATGAAGGTAAATATTATGATTATCTTACTTTAAAAAAATAACACGTTGTTTCAGCTTTTTCCTTTAAGGGTAATTAATTATATTTTTAAGAAGAGAGTAAGAGAGATAAACAATCACTGTTTCATACGGAATAGAATAACCTTACATTTTGCATACATCAGGTTTGTGTAATAATTATGATATGCCGCATCCTATTACAATTCCTTTATCAATATAAATATTTTTAACATTCATTGATAAACAATACAATTAATCTACAGTTCTGGGAATACTTTATTGTAAGACATTACTTACATTTTATTTTTAATATTATTAATAATGGATAGTTCAAATCACATTTTCCCTAATTTCGTAATGTTATAAAGACCCAAATTTAAGTAAATATTAAAGACATTGATAGTACACTTATTGGCATTTCTTTGCATTTTTATTATTTTAGTGTCAGATTTTGTCAAAAACGCTATTCAAAAAATTGTGAATTCAAACAAACACACATTAAATTTCATTGTATTGTCCTTTTTCATATATTATTTTCCATACGAAATTTTCTTTAAAAAATTATTTAAAATTTTTTGAAAGAGCTGCATTTAAAAATGATAATAACGTATTTCATCCATAAAAAATTTATATCTGTACAAGCAGTCAGTTGTGTTTATATATATATATATATATATATATATATATATATATATATATATCATTTACTAAGTTTTTCTTTACATCATGGACATAAGGAAAATGGTGTGTGATGTGAACCCCTAAAAGTAATTGCAGTAACTGCGTATATTTGAATTAATTTTAAGATATACTTGGAATTTTCTTAATAGAATTATCACATTTCGCGATTCTTGAAATAGAAAAGTAAATCCTACAGATTAATTCTAGTTGCATCAATTAAGTTTAAAAACAACTATTGAAACAGTAATTTGAACTACTCTTTAGTAGTTTCTCATTTTAGTAGTTATTTTAGTTTCGAAAATATTGAGTTTAAAAATTATCGGACCATTCACTTGAAAGAAATTCAAATTCCAAAGACTGTATAATGTTTTTAAACCAGACAAATTATCTTGACTAATTAATCCAGGGCTTCCGAAAGCTTAAGGATTCGTAACAAAGAGATTACGAACTTTCAAACTCAGAGAGAAATAGGATCAACTTTCTCTCGTGTCCCTGTGCTGCATTCGTTTCATTAATATAGTACTTTACTTGTATGACAATTCTAATATTGCTATTTTATGAGAAATAAAAGGACTGAATCAACATACATTAAGTAAACATTTAGTGTTTGATGTCGAATAAAAATTTACGAAATAATAATTATGCATGTAATAAATTCGGATGGATTTCCCTTATATTCCTATATTCGACTCGGATTTCCCCTATATCAGAAACCAAATCTGTAAGTACAAAGTAATTATCCGTTTTTCAAGCCATAAAACGCACTCCAAATTTATTAGATGATTTTAAAAAAAGGACATTTTATAACGACTAATAAATTTAGTTTTTCATTTTCAAGAATTAGGGTGAATTCCAAAGATTAAAATGAATAAGATTATTCAAAGAATATAGTATTCATTTATATTTTTAAAATTGCTAAAAAATTTATTTCATTATAATGATTTTTATTTCTTTAAAATACTATTTTGCATTTATTTATGGATTACAAGGATATACAAAGAAAATATAATTTTAATTGTGTCGTGTGATAGATGAAAGTAACTTCAACTATCCTAGTTCTTCAAGAATAAAAGGAGTATGCTGTGTGAAAGAAAAAGTAAATTGTTCTTTATTACTCGGAATACTTTTGCTCTTATAAATTCATGACTCTTCTTCCGTTCTGATTCTATTTCATTCCTAGTTAATTCAAGTTTTAAAAAGCGAACGGTTTTAAATTACATGTTAAATGAGTAAAAACTTGAGTTAGGAATAAATATTTTTTAAACAAAAGGGACGGTATATTTAATTAATCGCAAATTTCATTCTATGCTCATATAGCTAAGTGGTAATGATCAAAAATCATGTAATTCGTTCTCGTGGTGAAAACGTTCCACAGATATGTCTTCCGTCATTAATATTCCATTCTGCTCGACTTCCAACTTCCACTAATTGTCAGATTTGTATGTATTGAAGGAAAAGGTTCGTGATGCTCAAGTTTCTGGGACATTATTGCTTTTAGAGTTCGATTTCGTTTATGAAGCTTTCATCAAAATTGATTCACTAGCGGCAGACGAATAAAGGCAGCATTTCGGCAGATATTTATCTGAAATTCTAATTCTGTGCGCTATTATGAAAAGGAAAATTTCAATCGTATGAGTTAATTTGAGGAGCTGCACCACGAATACCAATTTTCATTATTAAACCTAAATCAGCGTTCGAAATGTATATAAAAAAAAAACAAAGGAATATATTGTTTATTATGTTTATAAAATTCATCTCCATCACCAATTTGTTGGTTACTTAAAATCTATATCGTGATGTCTCTAATCATGACTTAGATTTTATTCAATTTCTATTTTGTGTTCTGTGTCATTAAAAATAAAGTCCTCATCATTTTATTTTAAAAAACTTCATAATCCTTCATTGTAATATTTTTTTATTAAAATTCATTTGCAAAAACGTGTAGATAGTTATTTTGTCAGTTAAATCACTAAATAATTATCAAAAAAATGGAAATTTGTACGTGGAATTCATTAATTATGATAGCGTGTACTTTAACTTTCCTGGAGAAATTCCTTCGCGAATTTGATCCATCCTTGTTCAATAAATAAGCTACAAAAATAAATATTCACTAAATTGATAAAAATCAAACAATAACTCAATTTGGGTTTATTTGAATCTTAGAATAACCACAGTACAAGTTGTTAGTATTACATCAATGGACTATGGTCATTACATGTGTACAAAGCTAAAGATTAATATTATAAATATTTACTTATTCATCAATTACCTACCTGGTCAAAAACAAAATAATACTTGTGGGGTTAGTCCGAATCATTGTTCACTCTATTCTCATTTATCTCATCAGTATAGACGCAAGTCTAACTTCGTTGGTGTAAACTTCATATCGCTCTCTCCTCCATAACTATCAGCAGTTTATAAATATTATTTCATCAATTCTGTTAACTACAATATTTCTTATCTAATGTGGCCGCGGTAGCTTAGAGGTCATGGTTTCGGATTCGTTTTCCGGTGGTTTTCGTTCAGTCATGGGTTCGAGCCTTGGCCGCTAAAGACCCGTCGTGTAGGCGGGGCTGATGCACTTTAAATCTATCGGGGTCCAAAGTCCTCCCGTTGGTGTAGTGTGGAAATTAGGAGAGGGGGTGCCAGCTCTGGTGTCGTCCACGTCACTTGACCGAGGTTCAAAATTACGAGGTCCGTCGCCAATATCCCTCGTGTTGCTTCTAGTGCGACGTTAATAAAAATTAAAACTAGAATTTCTTATTTCATTTACATAATTCATAGTTCATTTATTGAAAGAGGTTCTTAAATTTAATAAGTTCATAAGAGAAAGTCCCTAAGGGTTAATTAAAGAAAAATAAACGAGAGAACCCATTCATCGCATTTAAAGGTGATGAAGGAACTTTATTTTAATCTTTATATTATTGATTTTTATGAGACCGCTTCCGTGTTATTTGAAATTAATCTACTATAAAGATTCCTAGCATCAAAATGTTTTTGAATAAAAGACAAAATATTTACATCAGTCTCAGGATGTTATCTTCCTCAATTGATACAATTATTAAGAACAATTGTCGATATAATTGATTTTTTGACAAAGTGGGGAACTCTAGAGTACTATTTTGTATGTTGGAATCTCCTATAAATTGGACAGTTAAATTATAATCTTTAATTATTCGAAGTAATCTACTAGAAAGATTTCTTGAGTTAAACTCTTTTTCAATAAAACATAAAAAGAAGTACACTGCCAAGTCTTAAGATCTTATCTTCATCAACTGATAATGTTTAAGTTCCAATGTTGAAAATCAACTGTATCATCTTAAATGCTGTAATACGCTCAGGAACATTGAAAATAGCACACCAAGAAGGAAGCTAGTTACGATCACGAAACTTTTTGAAGTACTTGAATAACATCCGATATGAAATGATACGAGTCTGAAGCCAGTGAGCATAACCAAGCATCCAGCAATCGCGCAGCAATCAGGTAATGGGTCCTATGCAAGTTGACACATAGTAGAATGGGATCATTATTATTCAAAACCACAATGATCCCATTCTAACTCTAGGAGAACATTTGCAAGCAAAAAATGTGAGGTAAACGTGTGAAGTGTTATTTCGCTTCATGAAGCGAATTTAGGAGGGTCTGGTCACCGTCATGAAATAAGTAGGCTTGTCGACGCGCCGTGTTGCTCACCAGGTAGAACGTTAGGAGTGTGCCGTCAGAACATGTTGGGAGCAGTGAACATGAGATTGTACCGACGTGCGAAGAATCAGATCTAGAGCGACCAGGAAGATGACGAGGCGATGATGGAAGGACCGTGCGGCAAGCCTTTTGGAATCTCACAATGACTCGTCCCATGATACAATCAGATATAAGGCTACCAGTTTATCCATAAGCCTTTTCCAAAGACTAAGATGAAGTAAATCTGTAATCCGAGTGACCTCTTCGTATATTGCCTTTAACATCGAAACAATGGCGATTCCATCTACAGTGGTGCCAAGCCAGACAAAACACATGCCACAGATTGACAAAACTTGGTATTTAGTGATGAATCCACGGTTCGTTTTGAGGTCAAATGATAACCGCGTACGGGTATGGAGGCAAATTAATACAATTCTGCCCGCGCTGTCGCGCGACACACAAATGTTCGAAACGTTCTTGGGGGTATTATAGCCTAAGATAACCGGTCCACTGTAATTGTGGTATGTGGAACCTTAACGGGCCAGTGTTATGTTGATGACATCCTTAGATGCTACGTAGGACCTTTCCTAAATGGTCTTCCAGGGGCAACTTTTTAGCAAGATAATTCTCGTCCACATACAGATCGATTAGCACAAGACTTCCTATGTCATGTTCAGACTCTAACATTGGTGGTCCGCTGTCGGATTTGTTTCCTATATAACATTTGTGGGACCAACTGAAAAGTCAGATGCCTCTATGTCACTCTGTTCATGATTTGGAGGAGGTTGTTCAAGACGCATAGGATCATCTGCCTCAGGACAACATCCGACGTCTAATCAACTCAATGCCGGGCCGGATTAAGCTATGTATTGTAGCAGAAGGTGGTCCGACACGCTTTTGAAGTTGCGTTGCATTTATCTAACTGTACACACAGAATATGATTAAGAATATTGATTTTGGAATGAAATGTATCATTACCTGTATTAAATTTCATTTCAATCCATATTTCCTTTCATGCTGCACTATTTTACATGTTTCTGAGTGTACATCACAATCGAAAGTTACATTTAAATATTTTTTCTTGTGTAAAAACATTTTAAGCTACACATATAAAAACATCTTTCATTAAAAAAAGTCTATGTAAGTTGGGGCTTTTTTAGGGTCATGCCAAGTTTTCTATGAATAATTATTTTCTTTGTTATCTGTACTTTTTTAATGTATCTGTTAAAATTTAAATATTTATTAAATTGAATATATTTAATCTAGATGAAATTAAAATTTAAGCAAACGATAAAAATTGAAAAGTGATCTGGTACGCCAAAAGTGATCCACCTAAAACAATAGCCCCTTAAGTGGCTAATAATAGAAAATCAATATTAAAATCATTTGACCTCAAAGTATTCCAAAAAGGAAACTAAACTAAAAAGATATAGTTTGAAATTCTTGAGGCAAAAAGAAGGCTGTCTCACAGCTTAAAATTCTGAATAATGTTATTTATTTTCAATCACATCTTGATTTTAGTTTACATATGATTTGCTGCAATACATTAATCGATATGTAAATGAAATACTTAACTTTTATATTTGTTTCATTTTAATCTAATAAAAAAATTGCGGGAAATTTATTACGGCATATTGTTGAAAGTTGAGTTTATTAGTGGTGAAAGCGAATATCAGTCATTTATTACATATATTTTATTTGAATAGAATAAAAAATTCAGGACAAATTTATTATGACGTATTTTTGAAAATTAATTTCGTTACTGATGAAAGCAGACATCAAAAATATGCGCAAAAATAAGATAAATTTTTGAAAAGTGGTCAGGTGCAATATTTTTGGGCTAACGAAAACTATAACCTCTTGGGAGGCTAATACATTTCTTTAAACAAATGATGATTAGAATTGTCTTAATTTAAATATATGAGCCCCGATTAATAAAATTCTAAGAAAAAAAGATATCAACACAATCTATAAAAAAGAAAGAATAAAAGCGGCTTGTGTTTTTATCTGAAATTTATTTCTGATCTTAACTAGGACAGATAACTATGCGGTAGACATTCCCCGTAACTATCATCTCAGTGTAGTTAAGGCTAATTCTGTGCACCTAGGGTGTGATCAAAGACGACGAACAGAATTCCAATCAAGTCACTCTAATCTATGATAATGAGTGTGGGAGTGTCACATATCTAAACAGGTTAATCAAATGCCAGTTGCATTCGTACAACACTATTATATTGTACTACCTCTATAGTTTATCAATATAGCACTGAAAATATGAGAAACCAGTGAAAAATTAACGACTGATTTTAAATGTGAAAGCATGAAAAAGGAGCAGGTAACTAAATAAATATTCAAGCACTTGAATAAAATAGTAATTAACTACATAAGTAAAAAGTTGACTCATTCAAATAATAATGCAATTGGAAATGGAAATTTGATTTAAATATGTTTTTAAATGTAATTAATTCGAGTATTCGCTTAAGATAAGTTTTTTTCCATTATCATATGACAGAAGGACATTTGCAGATTATAAAATGAAAGTCTTCTTTTCCTGATGTGATTTATCATTCGAAATTTGTGACAACAATCGGCTACTATCTTTAATTTTTATAAGTAGAAGAAAGAAATTTTATTTAAAAAGAGCTTTCAAAATTGTTAAAAAGTGAAGGGCTGAGTAAATCCACTTTCCGAGGAAAATTATTCATAATATATCGCAAAAATTATTCTAAAAATCATAGTTATATTAGTTCAAAGAAAGTTTTTCATAATGTATACTATGGAAAAGAAAAACAAGAATCTCAAAATTTAAGTTAAAATTATTATAAATATTTACAAGTTAAAATATTTTGAGCCTTAAGCTTTCTCCTGCTCTAGTCGAATCGGTTTAAAGTGGGAAAAAAAAACGCTAAATACAGAAAGCTGTATGAAGATCATCTAGCTGGTATTAGATGGAAGTTTGACGTCACAAATGATGAAGCATGCCTGTATATAAGTGATTTTAATTGAAAAAGAGTGATTTTTAATACTTCTACAGAAGCAAATAGTAGTAAAATATACCTACACCTCAGTCCAAAGAAATGTTTCCTGATTGGTTCGTTTGTTTTATTAACGTCGTACTAGAAGCAACAAGAGTGTTATTGGTGATGGACCTCGTAATTCTTAACCTCAAGTGACAAGGACGACACTTTAGCTACCCTGCTCTCTCTTAACTTCCTTACCATGCCAATGGGAGAACTTTGAGCCTCGACAGATTTGATGTGCATCGACTCATGCTACACGACATGTCTTTAGTGGCATCACTGGCTCGAACCCACGACTCGACGAAAACCACCAGCCGCGAGGCCGTGACCTTGACCACTAGGCTACTGGGGCCAAGAAAAGATTTCTGAAGCATTCTTGACTGCAATAGGATTTTGCTCTAACGGCTAGATGCAAATTTTGAATACTCCTAAATTAAAATTACAGCATTATAAAAATAAAATTCTCAACTAATATTATAACGGGTTCTCACGCTTACTGACAATAAACTTTGAGAATACTTTGTTGCATAACCTTAATTCAGAACTTCAACTTGTGAAAAAACCAAAATTTATGGAAATTAGCATTAACAAGATGTAGCTGGAAATTATATGATACAGAGATTGGAGCCGATACAGAGATTGGAGAGAGAGAGATAAGAGGTGATAGAGGAATTAGCGAGTTTGATGAGTACACAATATGGGTGAGAGCAAGTGTGATGTGATATTCTAAGAGAATACCTGACTCGGTCCTCGACTCTAGAAGTATATTGGAATCGGATTCAGTAAAATCAGCCTTATTTTATTGTCTGCTGGGATAAATCTTCGAATTCTCGATAAAAAATATCTTATAAAATATGCAATCAAGGAAACTCTCCGCATAAGTAAATTATTTTGATTTTGGCTGATTCTAAAATAAAATAAACTGACTGAATATTTTGGAATTTATGTTTATTGAGTGATTTTTTTTTCATGTTCAAGGCTAAACTATTAATCTCAACCATGAAATAGCGAACCATTCGGCTAAAGAAACAACGGAGCATGATATCGATTTTATGATGTCTGCATCTCAATGATGGCATTTCGCAAGGAAAAAAACTTATTTTGTCGCCTGGAATACCGAATTTCTCGCTTCATCTAAGGCTTTGTAGACAAAAAAAAGATTTTTATCAACATTTTTTAGCGTTTTAAGTGTAAACACTTTTCAACTATTTTTAGGTTAGCTCATGTATTAACTGGCCGTTGAAATATCTACAGTAATTTGTTTCGGTTTAATTTAGTGACTGGTTGATTGTGTGCTTGTGGTAATGCTGACGAAGTTGTAGAAGACATTGTTTTGCCCTTCATAGATCACGTGAGTATCCGAACTACGTTTAAGACGGATTTGAAGCGTTTATCCATGAAATGGCCTCTTTTTTTTCTGGGCTCGTTAAGATTGTTGAAACATTTGCTGTTTTTCGCAATTTTGTGATTTATTTAATTTTTTTAAAAATTTTGTGTTAAACTTATTTCTGTAAGCCTCACATTACACTTTGAGGAACATGGGGAGTGTTTTTTTTTCTTAAAAATGTATTTTAATATTGAAAAGGACCCTATTTCGTTACAAAAGTTTTTCAAGAAATTCTAGCTTTATGTGGAAAAGTCTATCGGGATAAATTCTCATATTGTTACGAAAATGAGACGGCACATCCTTGCAACGACCATCTTATAAAGAAAAAAAAATCATTTACGGGTATAACATCAGTCAGCCAAAGGAAGGAAAGGCAACGATCCCTCAACCCTGGTGACGGATTTGACAACCACTTTGAGGACTTGACGACTTTGCCGACAAATAGAAAGTTCTCGAATGTGACGGAACCTAAGCGAAAAATCGACTGGAAAGAAAGTTACACATTTTTCATTAATTTTCCCATGTGACTTCATTCCTGGCCGGAAGAGGTATAAGTACGACAGCAGTCACAGTCTAGGATATCAACCTGTTCACATGAGATCATCGGGAACATCAAAGTTAAATTTCTTTTTATCAGAGAAAATATAATTTGTTTCTATTCATCTTTCCATGACAGGTGACATTTTTAGCTCATTTCAGTTTTTCTTCTCGATGATATTTAAATAACTTCGTTGATTTCTTCATTTTCATACATGAAAATATATTACAAAATACATATTACATTTAAACAAAGCACATTTCTCATACATGTTATAAAATATTTTAATCTTTCATTTAATTTTAATTCGGTTCCCTTCGATCGAATTTCAATTTCAAAAATTATAAATTATTGTATTTAACTGCTATTGAACGAATAACAGTCTATGGTGCAGGGCTTCAAGTTGGTGCTCTAACCTCCTCTTAAATTACAAAGTTAAACTTCATTCAGAGAATTTACCTTTAAACAATTACCAAGGCCTATAGGACGTCTCCAACTGCTGCTATAGGTAATTGACGAGGTTCCCTCTATTCCGCTTACACTAAAATTTCATTTTCTTAAATATCAAATTTGGAAGCAGCATAATTCCAACTTTTTTCAACTGATTAATAATATCCCATTCGACTCAAGTACTTCACTAAGAGCTGTTCGCCTTGAAGAACAAATTCTTTTTCTTAACAAATAGTCAGGGAATTCCGAGGGGGAATCAAACACCAACGGATCAAGGATTGGATCAGAAACTAGATTCGCAGGGTGTACCTTCCACCGTGAAGTCTTAAATAATATCTACTTGTTAAAAAGGAGTTCTTATAATTCTGTTTTCCAGGCGCAGCTTTCGGCAATCCGATTTACCGTAATGTTGGCCGTACTTCATCACTTCAAAGTTACTATTTATTTTGACAGTTTATCAACAATATTGCTACTGCGGAGAACCAGAAATAAATCGGTTTTTTTATATCATTAAAGATAAATTTGTAAGTTATTCTGATTTTTACAACTTATACTGGATTCCGTCCCACGTTGGGGATTATTAATACGAAATTGCAGATTTATTTACAAAATTCGTTGTCACTGATGGTGATAAAATGAATGTCCCTGTCCATTTGGGTCTCACGTAATAAAGATTATAAAAAAGTAAGCTTCTTTCTGACTGGAAGTTCTGGTGGTTAACCAGTAAAGTTAGCAATCGAGTCTAATACTATATTCCGAGTCCAATTTTAGATTTTTTTTTAAAATTCCAATTCAGGTTTTATTATTCGCTCCTTAACCGGTCACGGCTCTTTGTTTGCTATTTAAATCCTTTTGTTTTGAAAAATACAAATTTTTGTTCCCTTTTTTTGCCTCTGTTGGAGGTGTTGACCACTATGTGTTCTCATGCTTTTTTACCAAAAGTTTTGAGTTAAATAGTCCAATTGTTGAATTAAAGCCTATATGGCTGAAGTTTCTGATTAAAATTCATAGTTTGCGTTTCAAGCTTAAATACTGTACTCTTTTTGCTCAAATAATTACTCAACAAACTTCTTAATTGTTTCAATTTTTGATTACATTTTTGAATATTTCAATTTTCTTTATTATAAGTGTATAGTTATATACTTTGTATTTATGCATATATTTATGTCTAATGCATCATTTATAATTCACGAGTTAGTGGAAGCTTTTTGTATTGTGCAATTTACTGAAATATACGTGATTATTAAACGTATTATTTCTGAAATAAAAATTCTACTGTTAATTTGTTCATTCCACTCACGTATATATTTCCAGCTCTATAAACACACTGTAAGCTTTTATTTACCTTTGAATGTCACAATCATGTGATACCTAATGCTATATAACTATGCTTATTCCACCACGTGGTTTTATATCTTACCCTTTATTGTTGAAAGTTTTTCTTTGCTTATTAATGCTGAAATTCCGTCAATTGTCTCCCGAGAGGACGGTTTGTAGCTTTAAAAACTTTTCGTGAGCTTGGTCCCATTCAACCTCCTGCCAATAGCCTTCTCATTGCTTCTATGTACGACTTTAATGAACAATCATTCGATTCATTTTGACTACTACATGAATGAGACAATTACACGAGCTTCATAGTCTGTGTGTATATGTTCTTAATCGTTCACCGACATTTATATATAGAAGTTTGCACAGTTCACGATAAGATTACGTCTCCTGACGGCATTCCATGAAGAATTTCCAAGCGTCGATGGAGCGCCCTATCAAGTTCCAGTTTTCTTTTTTTAGTTAAATTATTGCATTTAGTTGCGTAGATTAAAATTCATTTGACAAAGGAATATTTCTGAATGATTACTTTATTTTTCTTATTCTCGGAAGTGTATTTCAATACGAGCATTTATTAAAGTTCTGAAAACTCACAACTACATTTTTTATATCATGAACTAGAGTCGATTTTTTCTCTTACGTTCGAAAAAAGGGGAGTTTAGTATTTCTTTTCGTGAAGGGAACGATAGGTCAACAAAATTTTGGTAGCCTCTCACATAAACAATTTATTACATTATTCATGGTTAACAGTTATAGAAGTTACTAAGAATTCTGCAAAATTTATAAGAAATTTCATTCATCATAAAGTATTATTCATTTCATATTCTTTATTTTTCCAGTGCTTAAGATTTATCAGATAGATTAAAGAAATTCTAAAAGATCAATTTAACATTAAGAAGAAATATATTAATAACGATGCGACTACCATAATTTTTTTGCTAAGTGTACGAGGATATATTTGCCTAAATTAGTAATTAGTTACTTCACCTAGACAATTAATAATTATAAATTTTAGCGAAAAATAACGATTTTATTAAAATAATTCCTTTCATAAAAGTGGAAATTAAAATATAATGAATACATTCCCAAAGAACTAAAATTACTTTTCTAAATTTAATGAGCCACACTCGCTTCATTTACAGAATAGAAGCTTATTCATTCACTAAAATTAATTAGATAATTACTATGCAAATTAATCTGTTTTTCTTTCTGGAAGTGCAATTCCTAAACTTTTAAAGCATATGTATAAATTAAAAAAATATTTAGCATAACAAATTTTGAGAAAATATTATTAGGAATGCTTTTTGTGTAATTTTTTTGTGTCTTTTTGTCTTCTATGGATCCCAGTAAAATATATGTTGATCGAATAAATTGGTTTCTTTTAGGATATAGAATTTTTTTTAACAAACCCATATCGAATTTCCCTTTTTAACTCAAGAAATTGTTTCTCTGTTTGATGTAATATATGTTTTTTGGAATGTAAATTAGGAGAAGATAAAATTCTTTATAAGTTATGTAAGTGAAGACAAGATGAATGTGCATTTCTTTCCACTATTTTATTTTTATAAGATAGTCTGTACCTTAATCTACTATTCAACATAATTGCCACCACTATTAAGGCACCTATAATTTCAAACAACCCACTCATGTCTTCTATCCTCTCAGAAATCTTACACTTGATGAGATGGAATAGAGATGTTTCTACTACAGCACGGCCGTTTTGAAATCATCATCATGACACTGACCGCCTAAATGTTTTTCAAGTGAATGGAACAAGTGATAGCCACTGGGTGCTAGACGAGAGCTGTACAATAAGCCATCGTGGTTTTCCCAGCCATATAAAGAGATGAGCTTTCGGATTTGAGGTACCAAGTGTAGACAAGTATTGTCTTATAGTAAATCAATCTCTTTACGGAACATGACACGCCTTTTGTTTTGGATTGCATGATGTAGTTTAGTTAATGTGTCACAATATGTTTTTGGATTTTGTTATGATGGCTCGGAGCACAAGTCCACAAACAACACCTCTAGCTTGTTCCCAAACACAGTACATATGATCTTACGTTCTGATATCGTTTGCCTGAGCTTCACTGCTTTGTGGGTTAAGGTGAATAGAAATGAATACCTTTATTCCCATTTTTAAATACTTTCATTATTTTTACGTTACACCACTCATAGTATTTTTTCTACACACTTCATTAATCGGCTGCTTTTCGGCAGGTTTCACACATTTTATGTATAGAAAACAAATCATAGTACGTATTTCACAATCAGAGCTATTTTCAATTGTTTGAGATATTTTAAATGCTCACTAACAAACGTAAACATGGATGAATCCTTACGTGCTGGCATTTGTGACTAACCAACAGATTTAGGATGTACCTGCGTGGAAAGGTGACAGTATCGCTGCAGCTACCCTATTTAAACTCAGCACTTGCTTAAATATCACACTTAGTAGTTAATATCAAAAATATACGATCAACAGAAAAAAAGAGTCGAATTACAGTGATAACTAATTACTCTTATTCAAGGTATGAATATTTAAAGTTGCTGCCTGTTTACTCTCTTTCTATAGCCATTTGGCCGAATCGTCCTAGAATTATTGTTTGTAATATTAATTTAAATTATATTTTATTGATTCACTGGGATGTATCGGATTCGTGTTATAAGAATAGCAGGAACTGAAGGTTTGATTTCTGAATCCTTTACTTATCTCTTCTAAGACACTTTTGTTAACTTAGTAGATTAGAATGAGCTGGTTCAGGTATCTCATTTTTATTCAATATTATCAAATAACTAACTTCTACTATCAACATTGAAATCTTCGCCGGTTGTGTGTATACATCTGATAAAATTCATTCATTAGACTTTATAATTTCAATCTAATCTACATGATTCCCCTTCCATTTCATTTCATTTGAATTCTAACTCAATCAGAAAGAGACCCAAAAAGTTAGTTCAGAGAAAAAAATCGCAATTTAACCAACACACACAACTGATATTTCCCAACACAGTACGAGTTTATGTTTGGAGACTTCAAGCAAAAGTATTTCATCCTGTTTGATTGCATTACTTCATTCTACAAAAGTAGTTCTTTCTAATTGTTCCAACAGGTAACATTGGTGGCTTCCCTTAGATGGAGTGAGGTGCGTGATTTATGTCCATTCTGAATGATGAAATAACAGTTTAAACTTACTTTAACATACTCCAAGACTGCGTTCATCCAATGGTGTTGAAATTCTTCCCTAGTGGTTGTTCGTAGTTTCAAACGGATTAATTGGTTCATATGTGCGTCAATATGCAGCACAGGTTGGTTTCGTAAACATGCAGATTAAGTGAAATAATATTATTGATACCTTCCGTCACACACCTTAATATTAGTAAATTTTTGAGAACCACAAATATGACAATAATTTCCTGCATCATTAATACGAATGAGGAGCATTTTACAGGAGGAATAATATAAAACACAGTTATCTTATGAGAGAGATCTATAAATTTATTACAAATGGCAATGATGTTATTCATAATGCTCAGCAACACTATACTAATAAAAATAATAATTCAGATGCCAAGTGTTTCCATGATTTTGTCTACCACATGCATATTTATCGGGAGCAGACATTTTGAATTTGAGTCTTAAGTTCCTAATATAGTAAAATACCTTTATTTCGGTGCTTTCGGGAGCTATGCGATTAACGATCTTGCCGGATTATCAAGCATCAATAAATTTTAACAAAGATACCAAAGATAAGCCGTTCAGATAAAAATTAAAAATGTATTTAGGGTGTGTTACGCACTTTCTAAACATGTGTAATGGAAACAAAATGTTTCGTCATTCTAAAACTTCAAAACAAAATCAGACATTGAGAATTAATTGAATTGAATGGACTGAAAAAAAAAAATTGCACCGACTGAAAACCTTATTCAGCACAATGATATTTAAAACAAGTGACAAGCTGCTCTTGTCACATTCTGATTTTTATTAATTTTATTAGCTCTTAATGAACGCCTGTTGATTCTCCAGAATATACACTGTATATATATATATATATATATATATATATATACATACACAGTTGTAATATTATACAAACATGATATATAACCCAACTACAATACAAGAAATACTGTACTGTAATTAAAACACAATTCATTATAAACACTGAGGGTTAAAATGAGTAGTGCTATCCCACAACCTTACGGGGGAGGTCAACACCCGAACATACACGAAAAAATTTCGAAAGTAAACGTCCTATACATCCATCTTGTACGTCATGACATCCCTGCACATTATAGAAAGTACCGAATCATAGAATTCCGGATTAAACAGCTTATTGTACATTCAAATCCTTACACGGAAAAATTCCCCGATTTTAAAAATACGTTTAATAATTTATTATAAGGGTTTTGGAATTAATTTATAATTTTATTGCGCTTACACACGCTCAGAAATTTAATTTAAAATTATGTTAATTATATACAAGTTATTTAACAATGATGGTCCACTCATTGAAAATTGATAGTGACGAATGTATTTGACTTATTGTCTTAAGCTGCTTCTTAAAACACTATTTATGAAATGTTAAAGACTTAAGACGAGATTTTTTTCAAAAATATACTTTATATATATTTTAGGATGAAACACATTTCATTATGTCCTCTAAATCCGTCATCGATTTGTACTGAGTATTTGTAGCGATGCCCTTTGTTGAGCGAGCGTCTTACGTAGAAGCACTATTCGTGCGACCAAACACCAGCGATTTCCCATTAGTAGTTCCATCCAATGGGATCATCTCTTCACTCACAGAATCTGACACTGAAATTAGACCTCGAGTGACGGAAACGTAGTGTTATTTAATGTACGTTAATGCTGAATGTCTGATCTGAGTTAAGTCGATTTAGCTTGCTCAGATCAAATTGATTATTAAGCGATCGTGAATCTGTTCAGAACAGTTTTTGCAAGCAGAATATTTAAAAAATTAGGAACAACCGATATTTAATCGTTCTGACAGTAGGTGTTAATCTGCTTTATTCACTTTTAAGGTAAGATTTCATAATCAGGAGAAAATCAATTAACGCATTATTTTTTGTTTTTAAATATACAACTTATCTCCGAAGCAGATTTTCTTTTTCTTAAAAATACTGTAAATTACTGAAACACTAGTTCCATTTTCCTCAAAAAGGAATACAGCATTGATATTTAATAATCAAATTCACTCTAAATAAGTGATTAATATCATATTCTTATGTTTTTAAATTATAAATGTTTATTCGTATTTTGAAACTACTGTTTAAAGAGAAAGATGGCACCAAATCTCATGATTCGTCTAAAATAAAACGTCTAAATGTTCTAGTTTTGTTAAGCCTATCACACCCCTCTAGAAAAACTATTAACAATCATTTTTCAGAAAAATAAGCACAAAAATTTCTTGAGATCAAAAATGCAGCTATGAGTTTTAAGATCTCTAAGAAATATATAAAAATACTAATGAAAATTAGAAAAAAAAGTAATCACGCAGAAATATTCCTTTCTTCACTCTTTCGAAAGCATTTCATTCCACGCAACTAAAAGTATTGATTTAGATGTGATCAGAAAAGAAAAAAATTCCACAGATTTAACATTACTCTTAGAGATTTGTTGTGGCATATTGACGGGAGTCTTACTTTGGCGATGATCTGAGCATGCTTGCTAATATAAATTTTGTTGATCTAGTAGGATATACGCGTATGCTATCTGGTTCTCAGTATGGCATGTACTTGTTAAAATGGCCATATTTTTACTCGTTAAAATGGCCATGTATTTTGGGAATAAAGCTATAATGTATGAATATCTAGTTTTAAAAACGCCTCATCTTGCTTAAAAGACATTTAGAACTATTTGTACAAACATTAGTTCCTCAAGACTTTTAGTATCAATCAAGCTTTTCAGTGCATTCAACTGAGTATTGCCCGGGGGGTAGGCAGTTGTTTTTTGATGCCCTTTAACTAGCCTTGTACAAAAAAACGTCTCCTTAGATCAACCTGAAAGCCCACCAAAAGGCGGTACCGCTCCTGTACAGAATCTAAAACTTTCTACAGCATGTGAGAAGTTGAAGCTCCATTAATTATAAGAATATCAGTTCTCATTTATGCGTATGGCCATCATTGTGAAAAAATATTGCTTCAAGCCAGAACTACCTATCCACAAAACGCCCCCGAGGTAGTCTAGTGGTTAAAGTCGCGGACTCGCGGTCGGCGGTTGTCCTCCAGTCGTGGGATCGAGCCTTGATGCCACTAATGACCTGCTGTGTAGCCAAGATTTATGCACATTAAATCTGTCAAGGCTCAAAATCCTCCCTTTGGCAAGGTGTAAAAGTTTGGAGAGGGAATTGCAAGCTCGTCCTCGTCATTTGACCAAGTCTCAAAATTACAAGGCCCATCGCTAATAGCCCTCGTGTTACTTTTAGTGCAATGTTAATAAAATAAATCAATCCCCCCAAAAAAAAATACAAACGTAGTCCAAGCTATTGTTGCGATCATGAGATGGGGCTTCCCGCAGTGAATATTTGTGAAGCATAATAATCAGTTACAGGGATGTTATCAGTCAGCAAGGGAATGTTAAATAAGGACTTCTTAGCTTTGGTGATGGACTTGATGATCATTTAGTAACTTGGTGACTACGGCAACAAATGGAAAGTACCCGAATGTGCTGGAATCTCGGCAAAATATAGATCGGTAAAAAAGATACAGATTTTTCTTATGTGACAGCATACCTGGCTGGAAGAGGTGTTAATACCCAAGATAGAATCATTTCGAGTCTATATTTGGAGTCTGTATTGCGAACATCGTTTGGGAAATCAACTGGAAATATTCCCGGTGAATTTGAGGAGAAGCAGCGTGTATTTGCCGGAAATTGTCTTTAATGAAAACTTGTAAGCAAGTGACCTGAACGTTGCTGATACAAATGTGACTATCATTACTTTGTTGTTTCGTTCCTGTATCTGTGTCACTAAACTGTGCAAGTGCTGTGTATCTGTTTGTACTCTTATTGTCCAAGTTCGGACACCAGTGCGTTTTTCTGAAGACTTTCGAATAAAAAAATCATGCGCTGTTATCTTCCGTTTTGTACTGATTTTCACAACCAGGAAATTTTTGGTAACAATATATAAGTGATACGTATCGACTTGTGAAAAAGACTTGTACGTGATGGTAAATAACCGTTATTTTCTGTAAGTAATAGACACTCAAATGTTCATGTGTCATATTCGAATTCATTTTATTTTGATCTTTGCTGAAATTTTCATTGATCCTTAAAATCGGAATTTTCAAAATGAAATAATCATGCGAATAATCATTAATTATCATGGAAAAATAAAAGTTTCAGATAAAGTTATACATCAAATTTAATTTTACTATGAATTTCAAATTCATTACATGTAGAAAATTAAAAGCGTAAAAAGGGTAAGAAGAGAAATAAGGGTCTGAATGGAAATACGAGTACGTGATTTATCCAAAATGTTTTGGTACTGGTTTTTATTTAGCTGATGTGAGGGGGAAGGCAGGGTAGACTCTGCAGGCGGAATGGATGGTCGAGAATGGGATGTAAGCCAGAAGATTCGTGTCAGTTGAAGGCGTACAGGAACCGTTGAAATATGTAAATCTTGCCCAAAGTACAATAGTATTTATTTCTTGTGTCGAGAATAAAAATGGAATGAATCATCTGGCATCGAGTGTCATTACGTTTTGAGATAACTAAGCAAATTTCCTATAGAAACTGTCGATATATTCCATCACATTTACAAGGACAAAATCATACCAGGAACGAGGATTTTGAGTTGCACAATAAACTCAGAAGTGTGAAGAGAAGGCGTGAATCGTCGTGTCTTCTTCAATGCAACAGATGTGGCCCAAAAAAAGTTTGTGTTTGCGGTGGACAAACAGTAAATTCAATGTAGAAGTCGGCGTATGCTTCAAGAATAGGTTTCACAACGTCCGAAGGATATCACGGGTACCTAAATGTTTCATTACGACAATGCGTTCAGTTGTACGTTGAGATTATGAAAGAAATACTGAACAAACGTAATGTCGTATTTGGTTTAGCTTTATTAACGTCTCACTAGAAGCAACACGACATACCTCATAATTTTGAACATCGCTCAAGTGACGAGGACAACACCTGACCTGGAAATTCCTCTCCTAACCTCCACACCACGCCAAAGGGAGGGCTTTAGTTCTCGACAGATTTAACGAGCATCAGCTCCAGATACGCTACAGGTCATTAGTGGCACAGAGGCTCCAACCTATGACTTGACGAAAACTGCTGGCAACGAGTACGTGTCCAAGACCACTAGGCTCCCGCGGCCGACTGTGATACAGAAAATATACTTTTAAATATTTAAAATAGACAAGGTGAGAGTAGAATACGTAATTTTTTCCTCCGTACAAATTTACGCAGGATCTAATTCTGCAGTTTTTAATAAATTAAAATTTATAACACACACAAAAGATCAAGGGGATGAGAAGTCAGGGTAGCGAGCTCGCGTTCGGAGTTATTTCTGTTGAATCGTGGACTCAAATATTAAATCCCCTAAAGAACGCCGTGCTACTAGGCTGATGCACATTAAATCTGCAGAAACTCCAAGTCCTCATATTGGGTTGAGGTGCCTGCCCGGGTTCTCTGCATTTGACCAAGATTCTATGTTACGACCTCCGTCTCCAATAACCTTCACGTTGCTTTTAAATATGGTATTTATAAGAAATAAATCACTGAAGATAATGAGAAGAGTTCTATACCTTTTTGATTAGATTTATACTCAATCTATCAATGAATCATACAGCAGTGCCGTATACAAATACGTAATTCTTACATGATATTGATATTAAACACACACATTGACGCAAATAACTAAAAATAATCAATATAACGAAGTAAACATGAAACACGTATGTTATTAGAAAGAAAAAAGAGCTATGTTCCGAAAATAAATCCATCTCTATTCACGGGAGAATAAATTCTTCTTCTTCGTATTCTGATCTTATTATTCTAGACATTTCTATTGTCGTCCTATTATTCTATTGATAGCTATGACATCTATTTGGGTTACCTGATTCTCTCCTCCTGGAATATATCTAATTTATTCCACATGTAATCTACTCTTCAGTTGAGAAAGAGAGAGAGAGAGGAATTACATGCTCAAATTGCGGACAGTTTGTCATGTAGGCATTTAACCTAATCGAATTACCAGTTACATATGTTCTTGGATATGACCATTAAGGTACGACGTTTCAGTTATGTCGTTTCTCTAATTGCTCAAATTCACATGGAAGAAATTGGACAAAAATATTATTTATGAGGATGGTTCAAATGGTACCCGTTTCAGGAATGGTAAATGGTGTATTAGGAATGGGATAATTCACTAGTATTATCTAGTGATCTTTTTATCATTTTACAAGAAGTTGATTAGAATAATAACCATCATATCCCCAAATATTCGTCGCCATAACTTTTCCATTTGATGAATCGTTTTTCAAGTACTTTGCAATAGATTTAATAGAAACAAATCATTCTTTTATTGTTTTGTAATGATGAGTCCAACTCTCATGGATATAGGAAACGCGACATAACAACGGTCAAAATTTGATTTGCAATAAATGGTCATTGTCAAAACTAAACGTGGATCAATGTTAGATTTGTTTTCGTGGCTTTAAACAGGTGTCAGTAGACAATGGCAATACCAGTTTGCCTTATCAATGTCATCTATTTCTAAAAGTTTTTTTTTTTTTGAGCAACATCTGTACTCATAATTTTTTTTCTTATTCCTTAGGCGGAGATTATGCAGGACATTTTGAAGATATTATAAAGATCATTTTTCTGACACGTAGTTCAAGAATTCTTCTGAAAATGCTTTCTGGCACCAGAAGGTAAAGATGAAAATGCTTGGGACATCTACATTGACAAGTAAAATTTTCATCCACAAGGCTTTGAAGCACAAATATTCTTATTTTTTGTTAAGTAATGTAAAGAAATACTTAAGTATCTGATAATCAAGATTCAGCTTTTCTTTGATAATATACTACTAAAGAAAAATAAATGCTTCAGTTATGAAAAAGATAATAGAGCCTTTTTAGATCTTGAAACCATCGTCAGAGATTACTATGTGTCATTGAAGTGAAGTGTTATGGCTGTGCGATTTTCTGGTCAGGTTTGTCGTAATATATGCTCATTTCTCCCGGTTAAATGTAGTTACACAGAAGTATCGTATATATATATATATATATATATGCACCGAAATCTTTTTTTTTTACATGTGATTTTGAAATAACACAGTTCACCAATATATTTTTTTACATGAATTTTTTGTTCTAACGCAAATCCCAAAAATTTTCTTTTTCCAAATATTCAAATGCTGTTTTTGCCTCTTAATACCAACTCTTTAATTCAACTCTAAAATTTCTTTTTACCTCCTAATATTAACTCTTTGAATTTCTTCGATCAGGGTATTGCGACAGCATTTAAAGTGTACTACATAGAGCAAACGTTTAAATATATTTTGGACTCAGTGGAAGAAGGAAACTTAGCTTTTATGGAAGCATGGAGAAAGCTTACGATTATGGATTGTATTACACTTGTTTCTTTTGCCATCAAACAGTTGTGCAATCGATCTTAAACGCTTCTTGGAAAAAATTTGCCAGCATGCGTCAAAAGTAGAAGTTTAATGGTATAAAAATCAGCTATGTATTTTCAAATTATAACTCTATCAAATGCAATTGGTGGCGAATCTTTGACAGCATGCAAAAGGCTGATATCGAAGATTTGATGTTAGGAAGTCCTTTGGATGAGGACGATTTGATGGAATTTATGACATTTTATGATAATAAAGAAGTCGGAGATGGAGTTCGGATATTAACAGAAGATTTAATTCACGACGGCTTGCAATTTGCTACAAGTATGGAACATATTGTCTTACTCATAATTCTATCAAAGAGCAATTTGCTACAAGTATGGAACATTGTCTTACTCATAATCCTATCAAAGAGCAGTCTTTAAAATTCCAACGTAATCTTAAGTCTTGTGTAGTAGGATATCAAGAATTACATAAGAAACTTGAGAAACCGAAAAAAAACCCTGCTAATAACAGACTTAGTAACTACAAAAAACCCAGCAGAGGCTATTAATAACGAACGAAATTCTTCAATTGCATCAAAGCCGATAGTTGTGTTAGACATATCTGACACATCTGCTGATGATAGTATTTTTGATCCAGTTCCTAATAAACGTGTACGCTTGTTATCAAGTTGCGATGAATAGTTGTTAGTAGTTTTATTCCTATTTTCAACTTGATTTTTATATTTTGTTTGTACCTAAAGATTGAATTTTCACTGTACACTAATAAAAAAGAACTGTAACAAAAACAAATTGTTTTTGTTTTATAAATAAGTAATATGGATTTCATTAATACTTTCTACAAGGCTTTTTGGGAAAACATTTCGAGTTTTTTCATCTCACACGATTTTTTAAAGTTGAGGAACATATCCCTAAATTTACCATATGTCGCATGTATTTTTTACACGAATTTTTTTTGCACGGTTTTCTGAGGAACGTATCTACCATGTAAAAAAGGAGTTGGGTATATATATAATTACAATTGACGCAAAGTTTTGGTTTCTTAAACGTACTTTTAAAAAATAGAAACAACTCTGAATCGACATCTATTTGTCCTTATTACTTAATTTTTGAAATGGGAAATTAGCTTGCTTTGATGCCTTCCTTTCATATAAGTAGACAAGAAACTTACTTATTTTGCACTTTGTTTACTAACAAACTGTATACGGTATTGGAATACCTAGGAATGGAACTATACGTTATACTAATTGAAGTACTCGTTTTTCACCAAGGTGAATTTTTTTTAAATAAAAACCCGATGAATATATTCTCTGAAGCAAAGATAGACCTTCTTTATTTTCATGTGTCCATTTGTTATATAATATGTGTGAGAGTTGAATGCAGTCGAGAGAAATGTAATCTTCTATATTGAAGGGGGAAAGATGATACAGCCAAAACACCTCTTCGCTCATTGACATAGTAATAAAAATTTACATAAAATCCACTATTGTTCTTTTTACGTGGAATTTTTAAATGTCAAACTATCTCTAACATTATTTCGGTGGTTTGATCAAGGGTATGGATTTGTATAAAAAAGCAACAAATCAACAACTAAACATTCAGTTTCATATAAAGTATGGTCTGAAACAAAACCAAACTGGGATCCATTGCTTCTTAACTGATTTTAAAAAAAATTCAACCGGAGATGAAAAAATTATTAAAATGCATATATTTTGAGAGGAAAAACTTGAGAAAAAAAGCGTTTTATATGTTGAGAAACAAAGAAATATATAGGGATAAAGGAAAGAGTAATAACTAAAAAGAATTTTTTGAAAAAAAAAAAAAAAAAAGGAATGGCAAGAATGTGCTTGAATTTTCCTGCCACTCATCAATAAAGGAACCTCAAAAAGTTTGAAGTGATACGATCAAGACGGAGATTTGCACATGCATACAAAAATACAGACTTTCAAATCAAATTTATATATATATATATATATATATATATATATATATTAGATGGGTAATTGGTTCGTGATGGGATCTAGAGAATAGAGAAGCAAACTCGGTTTCATAAGTCTAAACAGAGTTCGTCGTGTTATAAGGACTGATGCACATTACATATATAAGGGTTCAGGCACCCCTAAGAAGGGTGTGGTTATTTAGAATAAGGTTGGCCTATTCAAGAATCAATATCATCCCCTGACTGAGGTGCAAATCTACGAAACGCATGGATTGTGTTAAAAGGACCTTCCAGACGTGCAAATATAGGCAACTGGAAACATTCATAACAATTGAATAAAATAAAAAAACATTTAGAAGAATATGAATACTTTTTGTAATGTTATCTATTTTTAAACACAAAATATTCTCTGATATTCTTTTGTATTATTATAGAAGCATTGATTTTTTTGTTAATTTTTAGAAGCGAGATAAGCGATACATTTATTTTACAGCCATGCACGTGTCAAAATCAAAAGGGGCGTGCAAGAACTATTATTTTCATTCCATTGAGTCGACTGCGGATGCCTTAGTTGGGTCATGGCTTTCGTTCTTTTTTGAAATATTCTTACATCAGCAGCTCTTAAAAAAAATTGCTACTGTTTTAAAAAAGAAATCACGTTAATGTGAAATTTATTCTGGAATTAGGAAAATCAGCCGCAGAAACTCATTCTTTGTTTAAAGTAATATATGGTGATGAATGTTTAACATAAATTAATAGTTTTGAATGGTTTAAACGGCTCAAAAAGGGACAAGAACAGATTAAAGACGATCTACCATGCTGACGATAGACGAAAACTTTCAAATAAATTGGTGTTTTGATCGAAAACACCTATCGTTTGGGTATTTGCGCTGTTCCTGGAACCATAGGATTCAACAAATAATCTGTTCGACAGATTTTAATCGAATTCTCTGTAAATAAGTCATGGATCCTTCATTAGGACAAAGCCCCAGCCCATACTGCGATCATTGTCAAGACTTGTTTTTGAGGGGGTGGGCTAGCATAAGTTCTCTAACCATCCATTCTATTCACTCGACTTTCCCCATGCGACTTTTTTTCTATTCCTCAAAATGAAATCGGTACTGAGTTTAGTTTACTTTTTTATTAACGTCGCTCTAGAAGCAACACGAGGGCTATTGGCGACGGACCTCGTAATTTTGAACCATGGTCAAGTGACGAGGATGACACTTGAGCTGGTACCCCCTCTCTCCTAACTTCGACGCCACCCCAATGGTAGGACTTTGGGTCCCGACAGATTTAACGTGCATCAGCCCTGGCTACACGGTGGGTCTTTGACGGCCAAGGATCGAACCCGCGACTGAACGAAAATCGCCGGCCACGAATCCGAAACCATGACCACTAGGCTACCTCGACCACTAAATCGGTACTGAGAAGAACGATATTGGGGCAGTTACATCTGTAAAATAAAAAGGGGTGGAGACCTTAAACTTACTCTCTGAAAATAACTTCAACTATGTTTTGCCCAATGAAAAATTCTAATAGAGCAATTGTAGGGATTGTGGAAGGGTGTATATTAAAGGACTATGTTAAAATCATGAAGAGCAAAACGAGTGCGGTTTTTATAGTATCAGTCAGGTTTATTTTCAGCCACACCTTCTGTTTAAGGAACTTGTGATTCCTTGATCACACTTCGGTCAAGTGACGAGAATGTCGCCTGAGCTGGCATGCCCTTCTCCAAACTTCCACACCACGCCAAGAGAAAGCTTTGAGTTGTGACAGATTTAAGGTGAATCAACTCCGGCTACGCGGTGGGTCTTTAGTGACATAAAAGCTCGAACCTACGAATCAACGAAACCTGTCGGAGGCGATCCCGCAACCATGACCACTAGGAT
Source organism: Nephila pilipes (assembly GCA_019974015.1). Classification (NCBI taxonomy): domain Eukaryota; kingdom Metazoa; phylum Arthropoda; class Arachnida; order Araneae; family Nephilidae; genus Nephila; species Nephila pilipes. Next base: position 15,984 of record BMAW01007254.1, on the reverse strand, counting down.
ACAGTGGCCACAAATATATATTCAAATACAGTGAATAAAAACAAATTGTGGAGATTAAATACATCTAGTTTTTGATGTAATATGTGATCCTTTTTTTTCCTTTGACCATTCACATCTTCAAATATAAATTATTTTTTAATATAAAAAGCTCCAAAATAAAAATAAATAAACAAAGAAAAAGGTTTGGACTTTTGCAACGATGATACTTTTAAAAAACGAAGGCGATTCATACCATTTTAGGCGAAATAAATAATCATTAAAATATATTTTTAAAATATTTTTTTTTTTTTTTCGCTTTTCTTTCATTTGAACTTTTCTAAAATATGTTTCTTTATATAGTATATTTTCATTTCCATTTTACCTAAAAAAAAAAAAAAAAAAAAAAAGAAACGCCACTTGCGGATTGAAAAAAAAAAACAACGTTAGTTACAAATATTATCCACAGAGTGTACAAAAACTCGTTTCTAATTTACGAAGTTGGGAGAAAAATGAAAACTTCACCCGCTGTTACGTGGTACATTGAACGAATTACTTGAAATTCTTTCCTCTAATCTGTTTTGATAAGATGCAAGTTTAGTGTGTTACTTCAAAAATATAAATACCAATATCCTTTCATAGGATATCGCTTTGATGCTCTAAGCACTTAATCAAAAACAATAATCTCTTTAGTGATCATAAAGAATTCGAGCATCTATTTTATCGAGGTTTAAAAGTTGCATCTGCGCTTCAATATATTTCTGTTTATTTTTCGAGAACGGGAAATGTGAAGCGAAGGCAATTTTGGTATTTCTTCTATCTTTCGCTGCGATTAAGAACATCTAAAGATTATGAAAAGCTTCAAATTAATTGAATTTTCGAACAGTTCTGTACCGGGGATTAGATAAGGCCTTTTATCATAAAGAAATCACTAAAGAGATTCTCTAGCGCTAAAGTTAAATGTACTTTCCGTAGAGAATAACTGTTCTGTTTTATGAGGCAAAGCTTTTTCCTGCTTTGTCACTAATTTCAGGGTATAATTTATAAAGCAGATTCCAGAGTTTTGGCCTTTATCCGTGAACGCGAAAAACATTATTTTTGAAGTCAATATAACTTACAAATGAAGCAAAGCTGAATTAAGACTTTTACCATATAAAATTCACATATATTTACATTATGTCTCGCATTATCCTATTTATATATATTTAAAAATCTTCAGAACTTGTAAAGAAATATAAATTGGACGCTTTTTTCAAAATTACGAAAATAAATATCTTAGCGCGCGCAGGTTACGTAATTACACCATTGATCAAAATTTTCAAAAGTAATGTTAACTAATAAAGAAATATTCAATTTCGAAGGTGTTCAGAAATTTAGGGAAAAAATTTGATTTTCTAAATAGATTAATTAAGAAAATTATGAACTTCAAGAAAAAATCAATCGAATTGAATTTCAAATAAAAAAATTTTTTTGTTTGTAATTTGTCAAAACATTCGTGTACAAATAGTAGAGAAACTTATTTTGAATGAAACCTTTTTTTTATACCTTGAGGAGAAGTTTTCTCTTTTTTTTTAAGGAAAATTGATATAAAGTTGAAAAATAACGAAAAAATGTAACAAGGTTACGTTCGTTTATTTTTTTCTTTTATTGATTGATTCTTTATTATCACTTGGAAGCAACACGAAGGCTATTGGTGACGGACCTCGTAATTTTGGACTTCTGTCAAGTGGTGAGGACGACACCTGAGCTGTTACCTCCGTCTCTAAACTCCCACACTACCCTGAGAATTTAAAGCCTCTACAGAGTAAACACGCATTCGCCTTGCTACACAGCGAGTCTTAAGTGGCATCAGGACTCGAACCCACGACTCAACATAAGCAATTCCTCTCGCGAGCTCGTGACCATGACCACTAGGATACATGACGACCATAACACTAAGTTTTTTCTCAATAACTTAGAAAGTTTTAACAGTATCGTTAAAATTGTGCCACTAAAACGTTCAGAAAAAATGAGGCCGTAAAACAAAACCATGACCACTAGGCTACCGCGTCCGGTGCTTGGACAAAATTGTTGTGATACTTGACTGTTAATGGCTGAAACAAGACTAGATTATTGAGTTATTGGATTAATTAATGAACATAATTGATACAATAAATAATTATACAAAATTTTCTCAATACGGATATTGATTATTTGCGTAATTTATCTCTCGTGAAATTTTAGCTCTGTAATGCTCCGCTTCGGTCTTTTCTTAACGATATCGGTTACAATACCATGCTCAGTTCTCTTAGTTTTAAAATTTCTCCATAGTTCCTGAATAATTACGTTTCTCTCTTCAGATCTTAAATTGCGTTTTCCAATAGCTCTATAAAATGAATGAAAATAAATCGGCCTATTTTATAGAGGAGTAATAGTCAATCCTATTTTATAAGATTCTATTTAATCCTATTTTATATGATATTTTGAGCAAACTCCGACGTTAGAAAGCACTTTATTTATTAACGATAAATCTACTACACAACTTTTCTTTTATGCAGTGCTTCAGATGTCGTTTCTCCATCCTGCGTAGCCTAAATGCGCTAATATACTAATGATTTACATATCCTAATGTCTTCTTCTTTTCATGTTCTTTTGATGTTCGTCTGATAATTCTTTCCTGGTGTTGCAATTTTAACGGCTATCAATATATATACAAATTTTAAATACTTTCTTTTCGAAATTTTTTTTAAAATTTTATTTATATTTTTATTTTTACTTTTAATTCATTAGTTTCTATTTTATTGTTTTTATTTTATTATTTATAACAGTACTTGTTTTTATTTATATTAATTTTTAATTTTTTTTTATGTATTCTAAGTTCTCTTTTTTTTTCTATCCCTGTCTTTCTTTTTCTTTAAATATATATTTATTACTATGGCTTAACGTTTTTTAGAACGAATAAGATTTTTTCCATTAGATGGCGATACATTTTTAATATTTGTTTGCTATCCATTCTTCGTTTATGTATTTTCCCTTTACTTTTAAAGGAGTATTAAATAAGTTAAATATTGGAGTTTTTTTTATAAAATATATTAAATTTTTCTTTCTTTATTTTAATAATAATTTTCTACAATTTTCTGGTACTTAAATATAATAATATTTGTTCTTGCTTTACATAAATATTCTTTTTTATTGGTTTTCGTTAAATCAATCAATCATGACTTTTATGTTGGTAGTTAATTCATTCATTGATTTAAAGAAACATTACGTATTTGCACCAGCTTTTGAAGCGTACTATTAGTAATTGTTTTATTTTAGTAATTTTTCTTTTATTATTTATAATAGATTGTATTCAAGATATTTTGAATTATGTAAATAATTTAACTATGCATATGAATTTTTGTCACACACACACAGAATTAATTGGATTCAAATTTAATAATTAAGATGGCTTTTCGTAGATAAATATTTTATATTTTATTATGTTTTAGTTTGCTTATCTTTATGATATAATTATTGGTTAAATAAATATCATTATTTTTAGATAAAAATTTTAAGTGGTGTAAAAATATTTTATATGATTACTTAAGTGCCCTTCGGTATTTTGAAGTGTAATTGAATATATTTCTTAAGTTTGCTATATTGAATATATTTTTTAAGATTGTAAGTTAAGTTTAAGAATATATTTCTTAAGTTTAAGTTTCTAGAATTTTCTTTTTTCCTGTTGTTGAGTCTGAATTTCTTGATCTTGGCTTATTGACATCGTTTCATAATGTAATTCACTGAAGTGTGTTGGTTAGATCTGTAATTACCGGTATAAACACGTATTATTCTACTCCAAAGTATGGAACAGTATTAATTGCATTGTCTTATATTTTTAAATTCTGAGATTCCTTTTTACTTTGCTTTGTTTTAAGTTCTCTGATTCTCAAATAGTTTGCTATGATTATTTAGGAATTTAGAGTTAAAAGCCAATAGTTTTAGATAGTTTGAATATTTAGTTTAATTTTAGTTTCATTTTCATAAATATTTTTATTGGATTAATGGATAATTATACATATCTATGTATATATTTTAAATTTAAATCCTGCACTATTGTCCTGCGGCAGTATAAATAATTAAGAGGGAGAGGGACATAAGGGAGGGGACATCGTCGAATCTTTCGTCGAGGATTGGAAGGCTAAAACAAATTTTGAATAATCGAAATTGCAAATGGAAAAAAAATAAATAGGCTCAACTCGAAACAGAGATTGTGCAACAGCAGTTAAAACAACACTCATTACCAAGTGAACAAACAAACGCACATCTGAATAAAGAAATAGAGACAAACTTTGATAAAAACATTTAAAAGTTTTAATAACTGTAATTTCTGAATAACCAGAAGCGCTGTATCTGTCTGTTAACTTATTTAGAAAAAGCGTTTTCGACGAAAATTATTTCAAAAGGTTTACGGAGATATTAATCACAAATTGCTAGAGATTTAATGCTCATAATATTTTAATATATGCAACTGAAAAGAAATTGTTGGATTATAAAGAGTTGTTTTTAACTGAATTTCGTCCGATATCTTAAGATGTTAGTATAACGCAATGTTTATCATACGTACAATTTGCATCGCGACAAAGTACAACATTACTATTGTCATGTGAGGAAAATAAAAAAAAGACCTGAAAAAGTTATGAGATTTAATCATATGAAATAAATTGTAAGAATTCTGAACGTTAAAACTAAACAATACATAAGAGTTAATGAGGATATAAAATAATGTGATTTAATCCAACTCAGAGCATGAGTGCTACTTATTTTTTTCATCATGCGGAAAATTACTATAAGAATTAAACAATCCAAAATGGCATAGCGAGACGAAAGCAATTTTTCATAAGCAAGCTTTTAAAAAGAACTGTCGTCACAGGAATAAAAAAAACAAAGCCTGAAATTAGAAAAAAAAAATATGCTCTGGGTATAGGGGGAAATGAAAATATTCATTTTGTTTGCGAATGTCCACAATGATTTGAAATAAAAAGTAAATAAAAGTGAAACTTATCAGAGTATTGGGACAATCAAAAAAGCTTGCCTCGCATTAAATTGGGAATTCAATGATATTTTCGTGGATGGGAAAAAAACAAAATTTCTGAAAGATTCTGGGAGGGAACTCAAAACTGTATACAAATAATTTCCACCTAATAGCTAATTTCAGGGAACATATCGATAAAAAGTTGCTTGATTAGAAGTTATTTGGGAAAGCTGCAGTTTTATCTTTAACTCTTCGTAACTATTCTAAACCCGTTGAAATGCAAGCGGTCATAAGCGTTCAATATGAAGGTGAAGGAATTTTTTTATTTCCGCCGAATATTCTGAATCTGTAAGGAGAAAATGACTGCGTAGGTATTCAAGATCAAGAAACTTACGAAAGATCAGAAATAGACTGTTTGTAAACAAAGAGAACATCATAAAAATGCAAGAGGAGAATTTCAGGCGGTTTTCCAAGTTTGATAAAGAAAAAAAAAAGAAGAAAGAAGACGGAGAGGTGAAATTCGATTCCACGCCACAGAGACAAATAGACCAGTGTGGAGCTGGTTGTTACCTTTTGTGCCTACGAGAAATATGGAGAAATGATCTCTCACAAGGTGACCAGGGTGAACGTAGTAAGCAGAGATCAAGTCTCGCGATTCCATCTTCAGCATATTCTTTTTTGCATCTATCCCTTTATTTTCAAATCTTGTTCATGTTATTCTTTCTTTCATTTTGTCATTCACTATAGATGGACAACGTCTGCGGGTTTCGAGGAATCAGTTTTCCAAAAGATGGCATTACATTTGATCGAATGTCTTCAAAAGTTGGTATCGCAAGGTAAATGAGCTGGAGTCGTCGAGGAGACATGTTGGACGGAAGTTATTGCGAAAGAGAGGACAGAGATAATTGACCACAAACAGGCGGTCTATCGACATTTTTATATCTCCAAAACCCTGACGGCATTAGCCATGGAGGACTCTCCAAACCATGTAAAATTATATACCTTGAATATATATAGTACAAATTTTTAAATTACATTTTTATGCATTAAATATTGTTAAATGTTATTAAGTATATTTGGTAATTTTAATAATTATTTACATGTGTATTATTATTCAAATAAATTTTAATATGTTCTTCTAACATCAATTTAAAAAATCATTATTTGTAATAACATTAAGTTTACATTGATTTAGTTATAATACTATTTTTATAAGTTTCAATTTTACATTATAATTTTTTTTTATTTATTTTTGCTACACTTATGTAATTTATAACCAGTTTAAATAGGGGGGGTAATCTTTCCACAGAGATAAGGTGCGCCGCTTACTACGCAGATTAGCATAAAAGTTCTCGAGATGTAATCATGCAGGCAAATGATTAATACGTGATCATCTTTTATTTTATTTCGACTTAATAAACCTATTTTTCCTCCTAAAATGACATTAGATCATTGTAATATACTGATGTCAACCTCCTCATGGGGGCGTAGACCTACGAATCTGATTAAAAAGACGAAGTTGCTGATATTTGAAAAAACGAACCAAAAACACAACGTTAATTTTCGAATGGAGCTGACGGATATTTTGTTCATGAATAACATGAACACTCCATTACTTGAAATACTTACTATGCTCCATTAAACATGAAAGCTCAATAAAGTACAGACAATACTTATAATCCAGAGTAACAACAGACAAGCTACGAAAATTGATAATTGAGGTTGTGTCCTAGTTCTACTGTGACTGTTCTAGTGTATTCGAAAACCCAATGCTAAAAGGAGAAATAATAACAGAAAGTTATAAAAAGAAAAATATACAAATTTAATAGCTGATGTTCTGACCTCGTTCCGTTGAGTGTTCAATTGCTTTAGATGTATCACTGCTAAAAAGAATGGTAAATACTTCTTCTATTTACCTTTCAAGTTATTTAAGAAAATAAATTTTATTTAGAGTTTTTTCCTACCCGAACAATATAGAAATGGCTACTCTCAATGATATTCCAGTTGTTTCAAACTTTCTTAAGAAAAGAAAAAATTAAAACAATCAAGTCTTTAAACTTTATATTATTCAATGATGCATTTGATCGTAATACAAGAAAAAAATTAATAAGTTTCTTCTCATTTCCGAATGGTTCAAATATATTGATGATAAAAAAAATTAATATTAGATTCTTTTTCGCTAAACGATTCAGTTTGCGTTTAAAATGTGTTTTACTGGATGCTAACGGTAAGAAAGTTCTCCTTAAGTCTTTTTCAGTCTCTATCGAATTTAAATGAATTGAAGTTAGTAAGGTTTCCATTATCAGAGAGTAAAAATAAATTTACTGATAAGGAACCAGAAAAAATTCTAAATTTCTCCTTATTGCAATGACGCCAGCTTTAAATTATAAAATGTCTGTTGGTGTTTTTAACCTTTCATTTTATTTTGTTTTGAAAAATCTCCGAAATTTAATACGTAAGCTTAATGGTTCTGATTCATATTGCATGAAATGTTTCTTGTTACACCGAGTGAAGAATGGTTTGTTTTTTCCCCACTTCTGAGTGAACAACAAGAAATAGCATTTGCAACAACTTTGATACAAGTTTATACAAAAGGCCTTTCTATACACATAATCTCAGGAAATAGCTTTCGTTTGAAAATGCTTTTTCAGAAAAAATTCTTCATCAGTTTAACACAGCTAAAACTCACAATTAATTAAGTAGACATAAATAACGTAAAAATTTATTGCAATCAGAGAATTCGGAAACATATCCTATGAAACTATTGATGATTCTCCATTATGTGAATGTAGTGTTAATAGCATACATACAGGATTACTCATTAATTAAAACATTTTATACGATGCTAAATCTATTTCAGAATTTAAAGAGTAACTTCGTATTTATAAAAATAGTAAATGATAGAAACAAAAAAAGACCCTTTTCCGTTACTCATGTATCCCCTGAATTGTGTCGAGAACGCGACATGCATACAAAATTTAACAATTTTAGTTCTGAAACCCTAATCGATATTTCATATATTGTAAACAGAAAATATTTGCTTTAATTATAATACGATTGGACACATTCCTCGTTTTTATCCCGAGAAACATCGAGGTTTAAAGTTTAGCATTTGTAAAAATGTTGGCCATATTTCTGTACTAAAAACCCTACTCCAAATCGAACTAATAATGTTGTGTTCAATATTAATCATATACCTTCTTGGATGAATCAAACGTTTAATATTAATGAAAATTCATTTAATGCGCAGGTTGACCACGGCACTGAGAAAACAGTTCATACGAAAAGAAATTGGTTCATCACCTTTATATAAATAATTTTAAAGTGTCATTTATAACGTTTGGTAATGGGCACATTATACCAAACGTTAGTTGTATGCATGAACTTACAATTGTTAATCGGAAATTTATCTCTAGTTTTTGTGTTGTTAATGTTAAAACTATGGCGTCAAGTGCTTTTTTTCCTCATAAATATTTTAATACAGGTCGAAATAAAATCGGTATTGAAGCATCGAACTATAAACCAATCAAGACTAAACCCACTGATATCAGGATGTCTGTTCATTGGTGTTTCGCATCAATAACACACAGACTACGACTATTACCTTTCTAGGAGAAAAAGTTATAGATGACCTAATAAAGAAAAGCTTGGCTGGTGATATTGTTGAACCATGCTCTTACAATTTTTCTAGCCAGGTAGTTGTAGCTAGGAAGGAAAACAGATCCGAAATGTTTGAACTGGTTATATGCAACTTAATAAAAACGTAGTTAAAAAATAACACCCCTTTACCTCTCATCCCCTTACCTTATCATCTGCTTGATTGCCTTTAAGACGCAAATAACAACAGTGCAACAGATTTACACAATACTATTTTCATTCAGAAATAGAAACAAATAGTCCTCGATATACGTCATTCGTAACTCATATATAATAGTCAATATTAAATTCTACGCTCTCCATTCAATCTTTGCAAATCTCCAGCAGTATTTCAGATTTACTTGAATACGATATTTAAGGACCCGACTATGAAAAGTGATATTTTAATTTAAATGGGTGATATCAATATAAAATCCGAAAATACGGATAAAAGTATCGACAGGTTTACATCAGTGCTATCACTCGCTTGCTCTTATGCAACTTAGAAATAAATTCTCAGAAGTGTAAATTTTTGAGTAAACGAATAGAATTTTTGTTATGATATTGAAAATAATTAATTGTACTCATCACCGCAAAACTTTAAGCTGTTCTCATTTTTCCAGAACCGAAACCCTAAAAATATTTCCAAATATTTCTTAGTCTTGCTTGATATATAGCCCTTCTACGTCAAAAATGGGTGACAATATCGAAAAAATCGATAATCTGTTTCATTCTGACTGTCGGTTATGTATTCGTGTAATTGCTGAGACTAAAAATTGACAAAGAATCCAAACGGCAAATTATTCCACCAAGACAATGCGCCGGATCATTCCCCATTGTCTGTCAGGAGTTTTATAACCAATAACAGCATCCCAGTGTTAGACCATCCGTTTTATTCACCAGATCTATAACCATGCATCTTCTGACTGTTTCCTAAGTTGAAATCTGCATTAAAAGGAGATAGATTTGAGTCGTTCACGCTATGAAAGAGAAAGTGGCACGCGTCCTGAAGGAGATGACAGAAGACTTCCAACACTGTTCCGAACAATAGAAGATTCGCATGAAGCGTTGTAGGGATAGAGTTGGGATGTATATTGAAGGTGGTAATAAGTAAATATGTATGACTTCAAATTGGGGTGCAAAATAGATTTACCTTAAAGGTGGTGCATCCTGTTAACTTTTATACGCCAAAATGGTCTACATCTCAGGCAGGTTCTGAAGGATTTTTGATGCATGCTGCCGCTCAGTTTGTCTGAGTGTATTGCAATGGAGTTGATGATCTTCTATCCATTCCCAACGTCCCACTTCATGAGGTTGTTGCAAAATTTCGTCTTTTTACGGGCCCTGACTGTCCAGTAGAACATCTCCACCTCCATCGTATTAGGACTTTTAACATTCCAAACTGTCCTCTTTATAATTTGGCGGAGACAATGAATTGGGCTCACCTCCATCGTTGTCCATCTCTCTATGGTGAAACTGAGACGGCATTGTATTGGCGAGCAAGAGAACTTTTAATAAGGCAATGACTTCGATCATTTTTCGTGCTTTTTGTGTGTGTGTGATCATGTTATGTATTCATCTTTGTTGTTGTTTTTCCTTTTGTATTGCCTTGCCATTGTAAATAAAAAAAGGACTTCAAAATAAAATGTTTTACAGCGTCAGTTTCGTTATTTAATATCACACTTGGTATATTGTATGAATTAGAAATTGTTAGAGGCCAAAACAAAATAATAGCAGGTATAAAGTTGAGGGTTTATCTTTTGTCGTAAGTTTACTGTATTCTTGTAAGGCTAACATTTTAAAATAGATATTGATTAGAACGTTTTGATGATGAAACTAAAGAAAAAAATATATGTGCCCTTGAATAGCGCAAAGGGTATGGAAACTACGAGACTTTGATTATGAAATAGAACATCATTCAGAATCCAAATTGAAACATATAGGTACATTAAATAGATATCCAGTTAAGTGTAAAATGTTTTAGCTGCAGAAAATATTTTTAGTATGAATTAATGGAAAAAATAATCTTTTTCTTAAGTTTGTGTTTATTAAATGTATATTTATTTGCTTGCTTCATTTTTCTATTGATGAATTTTTGTTCGCTTATAGAATTTTGTTTTTTTGGTGTATACCATCAATGATAATGCAATTACTAAAGTTGTGATGTTTGGATCGTTGAAGCTAGTTTAAAAACATTTTTCCCATTCCAAAGTATGAAAAAATATTTAAATTTCTTCATCTCCAATTTTTTTTTACTATTTCTTTTCTCTTGACATTTACTGTGTTTTTTGAGTAGCTTTATTTTTAATTTAGTTGTAGTTTTTTTGGAATTAAAAACGTTTTATGTATAATTTCTGTTTCACATAAAGAAGACAATATCATCATCATTATATATATATATATATATATATATATATATATATATCTTTGTATGTGTGTGTGTGTCTTTAACTCATTTAAATATTTTGTACGTTTTTCACTTAGGATAATCCTTTTAATATGATTGTTTTGGTTATTTTGATAATTTACAGATATTTTTAATAAATTCTGCAGTAATTTTAGTTTTTTAGTTTCAATAAATTTTTAGATTTTGGTGTAGTTGTTATAATTTGTAATTTAGTTTGATTTTGTATAATTTAAAATTATATCTCTAACAGACATTGATAATTATATACATACTTATATATATGAAGCCACAATAAATGAACGTTTCTAGCCCTGTAACGATATTGGTGAAGGCACACTTTATTTCTTATTGTAATTATTAACATAAATAAAACAAATTTTTCATTTTCTGAAGATTTTTATTTTACCGCAAATATTGTTTCATTTCCTGACTTTCCTTTTAAATACAAAAAAATTGTTCCTCTGTGTGTTTCCCCCTTACTTTGAGGATTAGGCCATAAGCTCAGGAAGATTATTCTATTTCGTAGGGGAAATGAAAGTTTCTTCAAATAATTGACTTCTAAAATTGATTTTGGACCATTAGCCGATGGAATAGATTCTACTTCTCAAAAAATGACTTTCGAATCGAATTTTCAATCATAGTGTTTTCTTATAATTTAATAAAAGTTAAAAGGAATAGTGGTATATCGTAAGCGAACAGTTATAATATGGATAAATTGAAATTGAAATAAAAGTGTTCCATATTTTATTTTAGTTATCTTTTTTAATGTACTGTATAATAGAACGCCCTATTTTTCTTCTAACTTACAACGGAAAATCTTTGTTAACGCAAGATTGCATATCTAATTTGTAGACATCACAGTCAATGCTATTTTAATAGTTTACTACAAACTGTACAAACCAAGTCATAAAAGTTTTCACATTTGCTGCGTCTAGGAATAAAAACTTATCTGATATCTAACATTGGGAGGAATAAAATTCCTCTCTGCAATGACAGTAGTACGTGCCAAGTGAAGCGACGCTTAATAGGCGGTAAAACTTCCCTTTGATGAAATCTACCCGGCGCACATTTGACACTTTTCTCGATTAAATCTTGAACGAAAAGACAAAATGAAAAAATTGGTAGACTTTTTTTTTTTTGCTTCTTTCAACCTCCTTTTCTTAATATGTTTTCAAGTTTATCAATGATTTATTTATAAACTGTAGAAAAATAGCAATCAAAATGAAATAAACATAGATTTTTCACTTTCTAATGCAAGAGAAAGGTGTGAAATACTTCCACAATTACCAAATTTGACTACTTTTTAATACTCAGTTTGGTTTTACTAGTCATGGATTAAAAACCCATATTTTCATATTGTCTTTACGGTGGACATATTGCCTTCAAATTTGAATGTTTACGACTTTGTATTTTTGTCTTTGTCTCAGTAATCTCTTCACTTTGTCTGCAAGCGAGTTAAGGAATATAATAAACACAAGGGATTACAGGTTTATACATTTCACGAAAAAGAAAATACTTTTTCGGTTTTATTGTTTTTAAGGTAACCGAGACACACTACAAGGCTTCAAATTTTAATCTTTTTTATTTTTCTGTTAAGAACACAGGGCTCTTTTTTGATTTCTTAGATGTACGAGTATTGATAATAGGAGAAATAAAATATGCTCGCAAAAAATTCAATTTCAAACTTGCAAGTAAACGTACTACGCCATTAAAATATCTACATTTGCGATTTTCTCAAAATGTTTTTCTTTTAACACACACATTCTGATACATTTTTCTCAAAATCAACTTTATCCATGGTTAGCACATTACAAAATCAGTTTATTTCCTATAGAGTGAACTTAATTTTTTTTCTAATAAACACTCCCAAATTTTAAGTATTGCACATTTGTTTGTATATAATGGAAACATTGAGTCACATAATTAATTATGTTCACTGCCTATAATGTTATATTCTGAAGTGTTATATAAGTCTAATTTATAAATGCAGTGGATGTAATGCTAGATGTACCAAAATGAAAGAATACGATTTACAAATGTATTTTAATACCCAGTTATATATATTAATTATTAATTGCTCATGTATAATTACTTATATTAATGAATGTGATTTTTTTTTATAATAAATAGAGGCACAAATATTCAAATACCTCAATGTTAAAATATGACCTCCATCGCTTTTAAATTTACAAAAAGTGATTATTTAAAGTTGGCATTAAGCAAACTAATATTTATTGTCGATCGATTAGTGGATTGTTTATTAACACCGAACTCAAAAGCAACAAGGGAGTTACTGGAAACGGACCCCTTAATTTCGAGCCTCGATCTAGTGACAAAGACGACCACAGAGCTGTCACCTACCTCTCCAATTGTCCTCACCACAACTTCTGGAGGATTAATAGTTTCGACATATTTAACATGTATTAGCTCTATTACAATATGGGTCTTAAGCTCTTCAGACCCAAGGTCAACTTTAAACCATAAATTTTAGAATAATGTGTATCAATGGATTCTAAATACACGAAAAAGTGCTCAAAAAATGTTTAAAAATTATTTTAATTTTTATTTTTGAGAAATTAAGTGTCTCCTGGAGGAGACATCGGGACAAAGTGACATCATCATGTTAATTTAAAATCTTTCATTAATCTTAATTTAATGAGTAATTCATAAGAATTAGCATAATGAGCATAATGTAAAATTTGAATCTCAAAATATTCATATCCGATTTGTTTGCACAAGAGCCCTTATTTTCAAAACTTTATCATCCTTTTCTCTCTCTCTCTCTCTTCATCTTATACTATTAAATAATTTCTCAATTTTAAGTTGTTTCTTATTGAAAACTCGTGATTTCTAAGAAATGTTGTCTGCGAGCACGGGAGTTATAGTTTTTTTCTACCCAATACATTCGAATTTTGGGAAATTTTAAATGAGACATAATTACAGTGATCACTAAAAGCTGTTTCATTTCATTTTCCAAAAGAAATAGATTCTTTCCTGTATCCCTTAAATATCTACATTGGATGAATTCAGTTATCAATTAAAGAATATCATTCGGAGCTGAAGTATATGTCATAATTATATTTTCAAATCAAGTGATTTTGATAGCCATTGAACCAATGTTTCAATGACAGGTGTACACTGAAATAACAGCGTTCTAAATCAGAAGATTTGAGTAAGAAATTAATAATGTTATATATAAACAGAAAGTTTAAAGAATTCAAAAGTGTTTAATAAATAAGAATATTTAGCAATGCGTAAGCAGGCTATTTTCTTTCTCTCGGAAAACACCTTTTTCTTTTTACCATAAATAAGCTACGAATAAAAAATGTTCACTAAAATAACTTATTTCAGTTCTTCCATCTATTAATTAGAAAATTAACTTATTTTGGGTACCAATGACGCCTTTTATTTAATTTGGCGGCACTTTTTTGAAAGTGTTGTTTAGTGTCTCCTACAAGCGACCTAGGGACTGAGGTGCTTAAATGGTATTAGAGTACAAACCTACAACTCGACGGAAACAACGCCAGTTGCGAGTTCACAACTATAACCTCTTGTCAACCGTGACTATCTTTCTTTGCCCAAGGCGTCTCAGTAATTTTAAGTAAAATATTCAGGATTTCTTAATCTCTACTTTGAAATTAAATCTTACTAATATTTTCAAATAAATAAAATGAAAAATTTCGAAACATTTTTTACGTTTCTAAAATGTAGGTTTATTCTTTTCCAGAGAATGCTGCTTTTTAATTTTAGTGTTATTATATATGTCTAGAATTTTTTTATTTAAAATATTATCTGTGAAAGAAAGTTATGCTGCTTGTTATAAGTCTATAAGTCATTCAAACGAAAATTCATCTGGAAATTGTTTTAAAATTTGTTCAAGAGACAAAAGAAAACAAATGGTATGAAGTAGCTTTCATTAAACTTTACGAAATAAAGGTGCTAAATTGTGCCGTTTGTACCCCTTACCTTCTTAACATTTATCTAGGGGCTTACCTTCTTTAGTTAATATCAGCACGTTAAGCCCGAATTACCCTAGTGATCTTCATTCTTTCCAGTGAGGTTTACTGTCTTTGATTAACGCGGGTGAAGTGCCCTCTGGATACCCTAGAGATCATTACCTATTTTCGACCCTTCTTCTTGTCAAACAACATTTACTTACTTTCGATTTGTTTTTTAATGACGTATAATATAAAATTGTAAATCAGAAGAGATAAAGGAACAAAATATCAAGAAAATTTAAATTTTTTTAAAAATCCCAATAACTTTTTGGAAAATACTCAAATGAATAATATTATATTTAATGTTGTAATATGTTATACACTGTTAAGCTGGTTTATTCTAGAATTACAGGTCTAACAAACCCCATCAACAAAATACTTAATTAAAAAATGGTTAAAAAACTGAGTAATAGTTTAAAGTGAAACATTTTTTTGAAAATTTGCATCTAAAGAAGAAATTAAAAAAGCACAAAAAAGATTCTTTAAAAAATCAATATCATTTTTTTCTAAATGTGAACCGTTATAGTTTTGTAAATTTTTAAATTAATTTGCATTTCTTTGCATTACTGTTTGCAACACTTGGAGAGTTATGTTCCAAAAATCTTGATTTTTTTTTTCTGATGTTTTATTATTAATTTTGATTTTCGCTATTGGTTTTTTAAAATATTTACGTCTTTTGGAGGTTAATTATTTAATCATTTTAGTTTTTGGGTTTTGCTCTTCGAATTTTTATTTATTTATTTTTTTATGTCATTTTCGTTCTTTTGTGTTTTTATTTTGAATTTTTTCTTTGGATTTAAATTTTCAATTTCATTTTTAATTTATATTTTTTAGTTTAGTAAACACTTTTAATAATATACATTGTCGATAGGAATAGTTTGGCCTATATCTATAGAATAACTCAGCTTAATAGTCTAAAGCCTATTGCAACATTAGAAGTTTAGAAGTATAATTCTACTTTTTATATTTTCCGA
>BMAW01007246.1:0-10351 GCA_019974015.1 Nephila pilipes | reverse complement strand
TCAAGTTATCATGTGATCGTGACGTCACACGAATTTAGTCCATTGGACATAACCAACGTAGAATTAGATATACATGCAATTCATCTCCAAAAATTAAGTGATGATTTTAAATTACGCTTTGGAGGTATTAAAAATATAGATATCCCAGTATAGACTGTCGCGCCACTTTCTGATCAAGTTAAAAAAAACGACAGTCCTTTGCAAGATTAATTCATTGAATTATTAGTTACTCCTGAAGCAAATATGCTTTTTAATAGTTTAATTGCAAGTAAATTTTGTTCGATTATAAATATTATGCAAAAATATCCAAAATTTGTAATATGGCACTTCCCTTTTTAATTGCATTCCCAAGCTCATGTATGGTTGAACCTGGCTTCATTAATGTTAATTGTATTTTATCAAAGAAGAGAAATAAATGGAACATGAAGCTCCGAGGTGAAGTAAGACTGAAATTAACAAATTTTGAACCAAATATTGCTAATCTGGCCAAGAGTCATGAAGCACATTCTTCTAAATGGTTTATAAAGTTTTTTTTTTCTCTTTTGTCAAAATCGAAAGAGAAAAAAAACTTGCCTGTTTCTTAAATGATTTAATTCCTTTGAGAAACAGGTAAGTTTTTTTTCTATTGTTATCATTATTATAGAGGGGTAAATAAGAGAATCTTAAAGCTTTTGGGGGTTGATGATAAAAAAAAAATTGGCGGCCTTTGCTTTAGATGGCATACAAATAGAAAACACAAGCAAAAATTATGTATTTTTTGTCAGAGTCTTTTCTGATAAATTACTTTCTTAAATTAATTTTTTAATAAAAGTAGATAATAAAAATGATAAAAAACAATAAAAAAATAAACTCATTTTTGGAAAAAGTAGGTTAATGTTATTTATGATCCGATCCTCACATTTGAAACTTTGGTTCCTATACTTTCAACTCGTATATGTTCTATGATCATAATCTTAAGACTAATCTGCCACTTGAATGTGATTAAAAGTTTTTAAAAATGGTTTCTTTTATGAATATTTGTTACTGTGAATAAAATACAAACCAACACTATTATAAGACAGTCAAGCTCCCCTTTGTTACACGCTGAATGGATCATTGCCATTACAAGAAATTACCCTTAATTTTTCCATTTCCAAGAAATTAAAAAACAATTTTGCCTTACAATGAATGAAACACGTTCTCAAAATTAGGTTTTCTTTATCTCCCATTATAATTTTGTTTGGGTCAAAAATTTTAAAAGCTTTTTTTTGTCACATTTTAAAGCGCTCAAGTGAGCTGGAATTTTCGGTACACGATTGCTTCGGATGACAACATGATAATTTAACAATAATTCAAAAAAAATAAATTGATTTAAACTAATTATTTAAAATTAAATTTTGTGCTAAGTTTCTAGCCAAGTCGTTAAATGGTCGCCAAATCCATCGGTTAATAATTTATCTATTGCTTTAATTTAAATTACATGTAGTTGATTTTATAATAAATTTAATAATTAATCGTTTGCTTTAATTTTAATTACATTTAGCTTAAATATATTCAATTTAATGACATAATTTAGCGTTTGCTTTAATTTTAATTACATGTAGCTTAATTGATTAACATAATGCTAAAATGAGCTAAAATGTTTACACGTATTTATTTTAAATGATAAATTTAATAAACATTAAATAATAAAATAAATTATTAAAACTAATCATTGAATAAATTCAATTCGACCCAACGTTCCCTTTTGCTCTTAAAATTTAAGGTATAAAAATTATTTTACACAAAGTGTGAAGTTTGAAAGAAAACCATATTCAAAAAATTCGTTTTTTACTAGTGTTATTTCCATATATTGAAATTCTTGTTGAGAATAAAAGTAAATAATCTAGTGCACTGGAGTCTCAAGTACCAGCTTCGCAATAGCTCAAGTTATTGCATAAAGGGTTTCTTTGGTAACTATTGCCAAAAGTTTTATGGTACTATATCGGCTGTCTAATTTTCAAGGCAAGTTTATGATCCACTTCATTATTCTAATGCAAGCAAAACTCACTTTCTCCTTCATGATTGCAATTTAAACATTTCAGCTTCCTTTTTGTAAAAAATTAAGAAGGTGCCACAATTTCATACAATTTTCATCTACCAAGTATTTATATATGGAAAGAAATGATTGAACAAATTTTCCTTAAAATCTATGATCGTAAGATCGTAAAGTTATCCCTTAGTTTGTGGCGATGCACTTCTACTCGACTCTTGTGCCATGACTCAATAAAATATAACTCTCTCTAAAAGTCAATAACCTACAAAAGGACACAGTAGCCAAATCTCACACAACTATTTATTTGACAGCTTTGTTGTATAATGTCTGGGGGATATGTGCTCTCCATGGTAATATCTTCGATAGACTCACCCATTCAACTAATACGGAACTAATAGTCTCTTACCAAAATCTCCCCAATTGAGTCTTATTTGATTTCTCAACTTCTCTGCTCCCACTATCGCCCATAGCAACTCTCGATATCATCTACCGCTTGTAAGACATACACTCAGTGCTAGTCCCACTCGGCCTCTCTCGTCTAAATTTCCTTTTGCTTATATACCATTCTATCTATCTCATTTTACTTTACTTCTACTTGCTTCTAATTTGCCTAATCACGTTTCATTTTGTTTGGAAAAAATTGCTATTTCTTGCCTTTAATTTGCCTAATCACGTTTCATTTTGTTTGGGAAAAAATTGCTATTTCTTGCAATCAATCTCAATTAAAGTCCCCAAGTTAGTGAAGTGAAAATCTCGAATAACCCAACGTCACAAGTTGCTCAAGTTTAGAGTCCAATTCTTGTTTCCAAATATGTGTTTACATAAGTGAATTAAATTCAAACGTAATTCGGTTTTGAATTTGAAACTAATTTGTTGTTGTTTTGAGAAAATAGCGTCAACAAAAATGCGTGGGTATTAAATAAAGAATACATGTGTGTTGTTAGGTTCAAAATATTGACAATATAATATATTAAGATTGTAATAATTACATCCACTTTGTTTTAAGGTATATTTACATTGTTAAGATATAATTAAGTTAATATATTATTGTCTGCCTTTATTTTAATATCTGATCAGAATATTATTGTCTGCTCTAATAAAGCATCGTTTCTCTTATTTTAATATTTAATTTAATAACTGAATTTTCTGGCTGAATTGCCGGTTTTTTCATTCTTTTTGTTGTTAACATGGGCAACATTCTCGTGCTTTAGAATGTTTTGCTCGTGAAAATAAAAATTCGTCAGGAATATGAAGAAGGTATTTTCTTTTCTAGATAGTAATAGTTGCTGGAGAACTTAGAGTTTGAAAGTGTGCTTACTTTATTCTAACTAATATTCTAATTGAATAACTCTACTTCTTCGAGAACTTAACAGGGAAAAAAAACGTTAGCATACGTTAAATGAAATTATCAAAGTCAATTTCAATTTTTTTAAAATTTTTTTTCTTCTTAGAATCATATCAATCCATTACGAATTCATTTCCCCCGCCTTACCTTTAACTATGCTTCTTAAGTTTAACGAAAGACAAATATCTAATCAATGAATAAGAAAAGTTTTACTTAAACATATCAATAATTCTGAGAAGATTGTCTGTTTTAATATTCTTTGATCTTTATTTTTATGACACCAAACTTCCGAAAAAGTTTGAACAAGTTTGAAATAAGAATAATCTTCATAAAGGAAATATTACTTTTGTGTATGTTGGTGAAGAAAAATTTTAAACTTCCACAAAATTATTTTCTTGTAAATTGTTTAAGGGTTTCTGCGATCAACATTAGATTTAATAAATTTTAATAAGAGTAACTAAACTAATGCATAACAGAAGCTAGGATCTTGTAAAGCATATATATCTCCGTTATTATAGTCTTTATTTATTTCAGTTCAAGAAGAATGCTAATTTTCAAACATTGTTGGATAGTGTCCTAATGAAAACATTCACCAGATCGTAGAAATCTTGGAAAATTTCATCATCATAACATGTTCCTATTGTTCCCTAAATGTAATAAATATCACAGAAGAAAAATACTTCTTAGTCCGCTAGGCAAATTAGCAAACTCGAGAACTAGAGATCGTTAACTTGCTCAGAGTGAGAAAACAGGGCCACCCTGAAAATGGAAAGTATGTATTTAGGAAGTTATCTGGTTAAACTATATATCCGGCCAACTATTGTTCAAACTTAAACACAATATTAATTAAATTTTCTAACGTTTTCCAATTTGCAGTTTTATCCGATAATGGCGGATATAATTAAACTTTTTCAGAGTAGAAAATTAACGCAAACTACTTTATAGAATTTCAAATTATTCAAAAGTTGTAAAGAATTTAAACACCTGATCCAAATTGAAATAAATGTTTTATATAATTTAGACTTTTACGAAAGTTTAAGGAATATGCATACATGTAATTTAACACATAAGGTAGAAAACAATAATTAGTTATTACACCCAACTCTTTTTTTTACACGGTAGGTATGTTACTTGGAAAATCGTGTAGAAATACGCACGACATATGGTAAATTTGGAGATTTGTCTTACAACTATAAAAAATCGTATAAGATGAAAAAAACTAAATATTTTCCTAAGGAAATGAAAAAAATAATAATGAAATCCGTATAACATATTTATAAAACAAAAACAATTCATTTTTATTGCAAAAAAAAATAAAGTTAGTGTTCTGTGAAAAATCAGTCTATAAGTACATTAAACATATAAAAATTTAAATTAAAATTAGGAATAAAACCACTAACACCTATTCATCGCTACTTGATAACAAGCGTACACATTCTTTACGAACTGGATAAAAAATGCTATCATCAGAAGATGTGTCAAATATGTCTAACTCCACAGTCGGCTTTGATTCAAATGAATAATTTCGTTCGTTTTTAACGGCCTCTGTTGGTTTTTTGTTGTTACAAAGTCTGTTATTACCGGCTGTGTTTTTGATTTCTCAAGTTGCTTATATAATTCTTGATATTTTGCTACACAAAACTTAAGATTACGTTGAAATTTTAATGCACGCTCTATGTCAGGGTCATGAATAAGAAAATGTTGTTCCATACTTGTAGCAAATTTGAAAACCTCATGAACTAAATCCAATGTTAATAGCTAAACTTCAACTTTGACTTCGTCATTATCGACTTCTTTATTATCATAAATTGTCATAAATTCGATCAAATCGTCCTCATCCAAAGGGCTTTCTAGCATCAGTTTTTTGATGTCAGTCGTTTACATGTTGTTAAAACCTTCTCCACCAATTGCTGATAGAGTTATAATTTCTGAAAACACAGCAGATTTTTGTACTTCGAAACCTCCACTTTTGATGCACGATGGGAAAATGTGGCTACAGTAGCCTAGTGGTCATGGCTTCGGATTCGTGACCGGCGGTTTTCGTTTATTCGCGTGTTCGATCCTTGGTCGCTAAAGATCCACCGTGTAGTAGTGGCTGATAGACGTTAAATCTGCCGGCGCCCAAAGTCCTCCCGATGGCGTGGTGTGGAAGTTAGGAGAAGGGGGTGCCAGCTCAGGTGTCGTCCTCGTCACTTGACCGAGGTTCAAAATTACGAGGTCCGTCACCAATAACCCTCGATTTGCTACCAGTGCTACGTTAATAAAAACTAAAAAAAAATGGGGAAATGTTTTTTCAACTAACGTTTAAGGTTGATTGGTGCAATTTTTTTATGGCAAACGAAGCATGAGTAATGTCGTGCTAGAACAAAACATTCGTGTAAAAAAGTATGTAGGTGAACCATTTTATTTCAAAATCTTGTAAAAAAGACCGTGTAAAAAGAGTTGGGTGTAAATATTAAAAATATACTAATTTTTTATTTCAGATGTGCAAATTATGAATTATTTCAGCATAACTGTAACGATAATTTATTTATAAGGTGACCAAATATTTTTACAATGAAAATAGGTCGAAAGAGTTTAAAAAAAAATATTCAGCTTAAATAAATCAAGCATTTTATTAATTCAAACAAAAATACACCAATTAACCAATTATACTTACATCCCTTTTAATTATTTAACTGAACGAGTATTTTTCCATTTAATAGTTTTTGTCAATATATCATTTTCTAATAATATATTAAAATTTCGGAACAAGAAATATTCTTCTTATTGAATTTTACGGTAAGTGCTGCAGCTAGAGTATCAGCATTCAATCTTGGTTTTTCATTCGTCCAAAAATTATTGCCAATGGAAAAAATTATTTTAACTGCAGCATTAGTTCCAGGACAGCACAACGTAAAATCAACAAGAATAAATAAATTATCAGATAGAATGGTTTATTTATGAAATGGTTAAATATTTCCACCCATCTTTTATCTACTGCAACATGTTTCTAATTAAATTCAGAATTTAAGTATACATTCAGTATTCTAATTTCTTCAAATAGACAATTGTTATCGATTTTAATATCAGGTATTTCTTTCAATAAAAACTCAACACATTTTTCGATATCTGCTCAATTTACTTGCGATGAAGCCAAAAACCACAATTGAAAACTGTTATTTCCTGTGATATTTGTTTCAGAACATTCTTCGACATATTGGAAATATGTTTGTTAAAAGGTCTGCATTACTTTGGTGTAACTCTTATACGTTCTGTCCGTATTTGATTCCTCTAAGTTTGACAATTTTTTATTATTATCAAAGGAATAAATTTTCTTCAAATCGTGATTTACATTTAAGGATAAAATCGTTCAAAATAAGACTAACTTCTCTCGCTTAAATATTTTCATCTTCAATTTTTCATCTTTTATTTTGTGAAAAATAGATACCTGATTATGTGCAAAATACATTAATATCCCCGATAATTCATAATTGAAAAATATTGAAAATTTTTTGGACATTTGTCTAAACTTAAAAAAATTAACGGAAAGGCTCGAATAATTGTAAAATACTCTCTTAGCAGGTGTTAGAGTGAGCCATCTAACTTTTGAATATTCTAAAAGTTTTTTGTATTCAACATTTGAATAACAGTTTGGCGCTGCATCTCGGAATACAGAGGTTAACGGATTAGTTTTAAAATATCGAACAAGAGGACTTTTCAAGGAAAGACAGAACCAACAAAAGGAGGACGTTTGGTCACCTTATAACTTAGGATATGTGGTAGTATATTAAACATTATATTTAAATATTTTCCATAAAAAAACTTTAAAAAAAATCACTAAATTTCTGATGATATATTTTTGAGCTTTGCTGTATTTTATTGACTATATTCTTCGGACGGGGCAATATATTTTAAGAAGCAATTCAAAGGGAATATTACACAAATTATAACAAAATATCCTTGTTAAATAAAATATCATTACTTGCACTAAGAATAGAAAAATGTTTGTCAAAAATAACTTGCCTGTGTGCTGATTAGAAACCAATTAAAATGATATGATTGGGGATCTTCGAAAATTTTTATTGCTATAAATTTTTTCAAAAGTTAAGAAAAGAGTTGTTCTCTTTGGGTATAAAGAAAGGAGCTGTACTCTTCGATGAGACCTAGACTCCTTTCACTTAGAAATACTAATATGAGGGAGATCAAAAAAGTACCCTCTTAACAACAGGTGGAATTTCATAGGAAAATTTGTGCTACCTTTGTGTGTTGTCCCTTCTGTTATATAGCACCAAAAAGAGTTTGATTCTGGTTAATAGACTAATTTTGATCAGGGCTGCGACGGGTTGTAGTCATTATTTTGCTCAAGTCCTCATCAACGATGACACATAGATTCCTTATTATACACCGGAAACCAAACAATAATCAAAATCTGTGAATCTTCTCTAAAGAAGCGAAGGCGAGCTCATCGGCTGTAAAGTTATTATAAACAATCCGAGTGATATTTAATACAATAAGCAGTCTCTTGTTGACATTTCCTTATTTATTTACATTCACACACATAAACAAACATGGACGAAAAACACATAGCATTTACGAAATTAACACACATTAAAATAGTTATGATTTGCAGCAAACAATGAGCTAGCTGTGCCTACTTGCACATGTTGAAAAAACATATCGAAGGAGTAGAAAGAACATCTCAACATTAGCACAACTATACTTTTTTTGCAACATGGCGATGAACTACAAACTTTGGAAGACTGTTCACTGTTGCCATAAGGTGTATGGAAACCTTATATATAATACAAAAACAATAATAAAAATAAATAAGAACAAACATTAATAATCTTTTGAATATTTATAAAATTAAAGAAACTATGTAAGAAAATAAAATAAAGTGAATTAATATCGTCTGCCTAAAAATAAGACGAAGTAAAGTATTCAAAACAACAAATTTACGAATAAGAAAAAAAATTATAAACATAAGAATTACACGTATATTTATGGCAACGAGTTTTCGATTTGAGAAGGATGTCATACTGGTTCACTAAAAGAAAAAGGGGAAGCAATCGCAGTACAATATTAATATTAGTTTCCCCATTCACATTTCTCATTCCAAAAACAGAAGCCTTTCGAACAGCTCTTGTAATTTATTACGTGCAATTTTTCAAAATCAATGGTACTACACTTTTCATTATATCAGTTAGTGTTCTATTATAAGTTTGTTTCACGGAAGCTTGTTAGAATATAAAAGTGAATTCAGTTTTGACAGACTATTGTTTGCTCTGAGCGTAGAAATTTATTCGTGCCGTTTCGACAAAAATTTCTTTTTGCGTTATAATGTAAGACTCGGATGGTTTTTGTTTAAGTCCCTTCTACTATCAAATGGTTAGGTTAGTGAACCGATAAACCAAGTGGTGCTGAAACATCGATAAGACAATACTTTGTTTTTTACGAAAAATTTCGATATATGGCAAGAGTTTTTTCGTCAGAAATGACACAATTTTGAAAAACGGATTATTTTATCTTCTACAAAATTTTGAACAATGATTTATTTAAAAGGTTGAAGTCGAGATTGTTGCGAAGTTTGTCTATAAAATAATGAAATCGACCCAAAATGATATTTATATATAATTTAAGGCAAATCTGTTGTTTGATTCCTCCTATATATTTCCAATGGCATTCAACATCGACCCATTTTTATTTTTTGCTGATTAAAAGAGTGTTGAAATACACAGAGTATTTTCACACTTTTTAAAAAGCCATTTGATACTAAATCAGTAAAATATGGAGGAAGTTCCAGTGATGAAATCCGTTTTTTAAACAAAAATTGCTTCATAAAAAGCGGTTCTATGAGGAGGAACATTTTCTTCACGCAGAATAAAATCCATTTGTCAGATTTCTGAGCGTTTTTTTCTAAATCTTTAGCTCTTTAATTTCTAACTACCTGTGGATTTATTTCTAGTTCAGAGTCATTAAAATTTGTTTCTAATAATACTGGTTACTGAAGAAAAACAGGGGGAAAACGCCCATTGATTCCTTCTATATATATATATATATATATATATATATATATATATATATATAACACATGGATCAATAAGTCCCGAGACTGTGCGGTCGTTTTTTTGCGATTTCCTCCTTCAAACGCACCAGCAAGTCAATATAATAATCACTGTTGATCGATTTACCTTTTTCGAGGTAGTCAATGAAAATCACGCCATGCGTATCCCAAAAAACTGACGCCATGACTTTGCCAGCTGACTGCTGCGTTTTCGGACGGCTTTCGCCAGCTGTGCGCCACTCAGATGACTGCCGCTTCGACTCTGGAGTGTAGTGATGTATCTATGTTTCGTCCATGGTCACGTAACGACGCAAGAAATCTTTTTTGTTGCGAGTAAATAGCGATAAACAGCTTTCTGAATCATCGACTCGTTGCTGTTTTTGTTCCATCGAAAGCAATCGCGGCACCCACTTGGAAAAAACCTTTTTCACTTCACTTCAAAAAACCTTTTTCAGTAAATACACTTCCATATGATATCTGTGTCATCTCAGCAATCTCACGGAGCTTCACTTTACGATCTTTCATTATAATTTTTTGTCACTTCACTCACAATTTCCGGTGTAACGGCTTCCACAGGTCTACCCGAGCGTTCCGCGTCATTTGTGTCGGTACGACCACGTTTAAACTCGGCAAACCACCGACAAATCGTTGCTTTTGATGGACAAGAGTCCGGGTAACATTTTTCAATCCATTGTTTCGCTTGCACGGTGTTTTTACCCATTAAAAAACAATGTCTTATCAGAACATGAAACTCGGTTTTTTCCATTTTTTAAACAAACTACAAAACGACTTTACTCCAACCTCGATAACTCAGCCGTTTCTGGTCCGATCGACTTAAAATTTTGACACGTTTCAAGCAAAGGTTAGTCCTCTAGAAAGACCTGGTTACTGGTTTACTACGAGCGCCATCTCTGAGTTAGTCTCGGAACTTATTGATCCATGTGTT
>BMAW01007242.1:89543-114469 GCA_019974015.1 Nephila pilipes | reverse complement strand
CTTTTTCGTGTGAATATATTTAAAAAGTATCGCATATAAAGTTTATGTCAGCAACTGATCAATACACTCATTGAACAACAGAGAAATAATTTTTCAAGCACTCTTAACTCAGAGACTTTAAACCGAGTTTTATGAAATTTAAATACAAGTTGATTTCTTTTTGAGGAACTAGTAGCGCAGAAAAATCACTCAAAATCAGAAAACTATCTTTGGAAATGAATTACTAATTTAAAGTATTTAATCTATTGAAGTCCTAATTATCCAAATTGAACTATCAACAATGACATCAATTATGGCCAGCTGCACCACGACCAGGCTACCACCGCTACCATATATATATTGACTAAAACTACGAAGTAAATTATGGTGGGCGCGGTGTGCATGTGATGAATGCGATTTGAAACCCGCTTTTTAATTTTGGCTCTTTTTAATGCCAATTCAAATTCTCATGTTAAAAACTACTGCTACTTTCTTTTTCCGAGTCGCGGAAACCGACTAATCCCCCAGAGCCCCATTTAAGAAATTAAGAACATTCTGCAATGGAGGAAGGGGAGAAAATTTCATTAAATTAAATATATTTGATCGAAATATAATTTAAGAAACTGTCTTGCACTTACAACACAATAATGGTTCTAATTGATTAGCGATCAAAATACACCGAACAGTCAGCTTGTCTAGAACCATATACTTCCAAGTCAAATATACTTGCTGCAGACAGACTGGATGATGTTATTCCGTGTGATCCGCGCATCGTATTCCCTCCCCGAGTCTCTCCGAGTCGATGCACCCACGCGCTCTTCAGTAGGTTTGCTGTTTAGGTAAGCATCGCGTATCGCCGTGCATTTTTTTTAAAATGAGCTCAACTTTGAAATTGCTTCCAAACAAGAATGTAGAAGAAAAATTGGGATGGTAGCTCAGTCAATATACTGTACATTCCCATAGTAATTACATATGATACGATCGACTCATGGTAAAATGTTCTTTGGTTCTTTTATGTACCAAATAACCTTCCACCCAAAGTCGTGGTTTAATGTTCTTTCATTGTACATTTTATGTGCAGTGGAAGTTTAAATTTTTGTTCAGATGACCAGCTGCGTGGTCCACAGGTTGACACCAGATGGATCGGACTGGCCCGTTACCCCGTTCACTCTCAGCGTATCACATGCGATACGCTCGAGTTTGCTCTCCTGTGCCCAGCGTATCACAATTGTTACGCTCCATGAGTGTCTTCTACAGCCTAACGTATCAATAGAGATACGCTTGATGAGAACATTTTATTTGATTTTTTTCTAATGTTACTATATGGCGTTACAATACCGCGAAATCTATACAGATAGGTTATTTGGAGTGTTGACCTTGGTGATATGGGCTTGGATTTGACTTCTGGCTACTGGGAGGGGGGGGTAATTGTTAAAAGCACATGTTGTTGAGCGGCTTTTTAAATGTAAGGACATGACTTAAAAGGTGCACTTATTTTCGGTTTGCTTATTTCTTTCTTGCTTGCTTCTTAGAAGTTCGAAGGAGAATTTATGGATGTTTATGGGGATTAGGGTTATTGGTAGCAGATGTTCTCAGATGTTTTTTTTCATTGGGTCGGTTTTTATTTGTAGCGATAGTCATGACGAAAAGAAAGTATTTATCTGATATTGAGATTTGAGAACTAATGAATGAATCTGACAGTAATGTTAGCGAAAATAATCCAAATCTGCACATTGATATTAAAGTAAAAAAAAAAAAAAAGTACGAAGAAGATGTGCCCTTTGTTCAAAATCTTGAGTGAAGCGTCAAAATATGTGTGTAAGACATGTGACGTTGAACTGTGCATTAAATCTTTTTTTATAAATATACCATACAGCAAAATAAGATTTATTTTTTATATCTATGTGTTCCATATAATAGTACATCATTACCCCAAGAAATTTATGTAACAAATGCAAATATATTTTATATTTTCTTAAGAGTTATGATTTTTTAAGTAATTATTTTATGTAAAAACATAGAATTTTCGAATAAAACTTTTTTTTCTTTTGTATATATTAAGTTTAATGCATTTTAAGTAATACATGTAAATACCAAAATATTTTAATGAATAGCCGATTTTAGAGGAATTTTTTTCGCGAATTAGGCTTAATATCTAAAATCGTCTGGGCACAGCGTGACACTCCGCGGAAAGAAGTCGCGGACCCAGAGAAGCACTTCTTTTTTCTCTCTCCGAAAAGGGTTATAGAGTGATGTTAATTAAAAATAAACCAGATATAGTTTTTTACATTTCACATGAATGTCTTATACACAAAGTGTACATCACACATACCCAGAATAAAAAAAAAATGTAATACATATTTGTTTACTAGAAATCCAATGCTTCAATAGAAATACTTCACCAAAACGAATTTCACTTTCACATTTATCATCGGATTTGTGATATCTTCTCCCTTCCTTCTCGTCGTCGCGCACCCCACAGGAATGCCGCAGCATCGCGTAAATGAGATCACGTGTCCCAATAAAAGAGAGCATCCGTTTCGCAGATCCCTTCGAAAAATGCCACAGGATTTGCTGCGGAAATATTCATCTCAGTCGAATCTGCTCTCTCCATCATTCATCACGGACAGGAAACTGCGATGTTTGTCACCACTTCCTGGTCATCATTTTCTTCGTTTGCACTGGGAAAGAGATTTTTTTTTACCTTTTCCTCTTCTTCAAAATGGTTTAGAAAGCTTCTAATTATCCATAATCCCATATCGGGCTATCCATCATCAGGAGGTGATGGATAGCGCTTTGAATTGTTTTCGAAAGTGTTAAATGTTTTGCTGCGAGAGTATGTTTCTTTCTTTTTTTCTTTCCACGCATGATTTTGAATTATTTTTCTTGGTTTTTACAATCTTAATCTTTTAGCGCGCGCGCGCGGAATATGCTTTTTTTTTTTTATTATTATTTTTATTTTATAATTTCACTTTCTTTTGTGGAAAATTCAGTCTCTTTAGGATTGTGGTAAATTGATGGTAAAATAGAGAACTTGTGATGTTGGGATATTCGCGATTTTCACTTCACTAGCATCCGAGACTTCATAGTAAATTAAATTGCGTAAAAATACAATTTCATCCTAATCAAAATAAGACGTGTTTAGGTAAATTAGATGAAGATAGAAGTGAAGCTAGCTGAATTAAGTGCAGTGATGTATACTTGAATTGAAAGGCAAATGAAGGGGTTTAGAGAATAATGACAAGCAGACAATTATTAGTAATCTGGATACCTTAATTAATCTTTTGGATTGAATAGATTCTTGGTCTAAGAGACGAGGCCATTATCAGTGAGAATTGTTGGAACCAGAAAGAGTGATCTGGTAAGCTAAGACTTCCTATTTAAATCATAATCTAGAATTGGCAAGTTAAGGTGGATTTGAGGGAGAGTGATCTTATCTATTCTTTCGTGATAGTTAAAGTATTTTATCTTGCTCTAGCGTATCCTCAATTAGTATGGGACCTGTTGACTAAGTAAACTGAAAGATGTCGGTAGAATTAAGTAACGTAGAAGGGGCGATACAAATTCATAGCTGTACAAGTCGTAGGTTCGAGTCTAGTTTCCACTAAATAATGTCTAACGAAACTGGAATTCTGCTGCACGTTAAACATATTTGTTCTTCAAAATCTTCACATTAGAGTTTAGACAAGAATGTAGTGTTACATTTCAAGTGTCATCCTCATTAACTATCCATGATTCAAAACGTCAAAGTATATTTCCAATAATTCGTTGCGTAATAATGAAGTAATGTAAATTAAAAATTGTCAAATTCATCTTGAAATTTTCTAACTTACGAGTATAAACCTCTAAATAGTAGGAATGAGTTTCAGTTCTATTAAATCCCAACTATTATCTTTCTCTTTGATCATCACACATCGCAGAAATAATTATCCATGATAGTATTTGAACCTGTTTTAACACTAGATGTACCGAAATCACGCAGGTATCTCTTTTCAATCAAAACTAATCAAATGTCTGTCTGAGAAAAAAATTTACTAATACCAAAAAAGAAAAAAAAATTACTTTTTCAAAACTTAATATTGAATGTGATGAAATAAATAAAAATTTAAAGAAATTACATTCTTGAATTTCAACATGTGTTTTCTTTTCTTTTTCTGTTAAGTTCTCTTTCAAGTAGATTTATTCAAAATGAACATTAATTAGCGTTAGGGTAAATGTACTACTTCCGAGCCCCAAGTTCCTCAGAAGTAATTACAATCTAGGAAAGAAAATATCTACTTCAAATTTCTAATGCATGTTCATTTTCACAAATAAAACATTCCAAAATACAAAAACGTTGTACATGTTAACGACGAAAAGAATAAAAACGAACGAATCTGCCATAAAAATAAATTATCAAATTAAATATTAAAATAAAAGCAAACGATAAGCTATTAAAACAGACAATAATATTTTGTTCTGTCAACATAAAGGCAGAAAATAAAATGTTAAATGTGTCTTAGTGATGTAAATATACCTTAAGCGAATTAAATGTAATTGTTATACTCATAAGGTATTGCAATGTCAATCCTTTAAACCTAACACCATGTTTCCTTTACTTTAAACCTAAAGCCTTTTTGTTGGTGCCTTTTTCACAAAACAACAACATATTGGCGCATAATTTGTTTATTTTCCCAAACATATTTCTTACATCTTTTCGCAAATACTATGTGTCTTATTATTCATGCAAAATCCAGTTTAGCATCATTTATGTTTGTAGCTTCCACGTGTTGCGGATAATATTTAAAAGTTCGTGATCTAGTCTTGAAATTGAATTTATCGTTCTCTTCGTTTCTTTAAACTATATCCGTGAATTGATTACATATGAGTCTAAAATATTGTAAGAATTCTGAAGGGGTCATCTTCTCGATCCCGACTTCACTGTACACTTTCCATTTGGTATCTAATCCAGATTTTATGTCATTATTATGTTTGATTATGGCCAGTAATCTTCGCGTTTATTCTCACAGATTTATATTTTGAGCTTAATATGTTTATACTTTCTTCTTCGGCTTGATTTTATAAATTGCGAAGACACATTTCTTATTATTTAGAAATGTGGAAAAACAATGCATATCGCTTTTGCAATTCCCTTCCATTTTCTTTCATAGTTTGTGTCGAACGCGTCACTTCTTTCATTATTTAGATTCACTTGTTCCATCATTTATTAATGTCACTAATAATTAAAGTTCCGTCAAACATCAAATAAATAGAGGAATAAAGCTTTAACTGAATACTTAATAAAACAATCCTCATTCGCTATATCCAGTGGATTGTTTTATTAAGAAAGGTACACCAGATTGTTTATAAAAGTAAGGCTTTTACAGGAAAATATCAACGTTGCACTCTCTTATATTGATATTTTCCTGAATATCCGTAATTTTTTTCAAAAAATTTAGTCATCTTTGCCTGTTACAACAAATACTGCTGAAACTGTACTGCTATGAAATGTTTTAAAAAAGAACTACTCAAGAAACAATGCCTCTGAAATGCGTTTAAATGGATTATGTTTTACAGATGATATAAACATGTCAGTAAGTGAAGAATTCTTCAATATTATGCAAAAACAAAGAATAAATATATTTAAAAAAAACTAATATGCATAGAGTTTTTCATATTTCAATTACTCGCACCTTTTAAATCATTTTTTTAATATTATGATTCTTTTTTCAATAATCAAGTATTTTTTTTATCAGCTTTTCAATCTTGTTGGATTTCACTGATTTTGGATAATAGGAATTTTTGTTTTCTTGGCTACCTTTTTAATTTCTTAAAAATAATCTTTATTTTGGTTACTTGATGAAAGTTATATCAATCCTTGAACATTTTTAAAGTAGAGAAATAGGATTGATATAGCATATTGTACAGTTTTTACAAAATGGAAGTTCTAAACTAAAGAAATTGCCCCTTCAATGGCGATGATGATATGCAGCCTTGAAAATTAATTTATGGGTACGTCAACAACAATATCTACTATGCTTATTGGAGTAACCCTCCACATACTCAATAAAAGAATATTAAAATGTTTTAGGGGTTCGCTATTACTCATGGGTCCGAGGAAGGATAGGATATATAAATTATCAATAGTATAATTCCCTATTTATTACTACTATTTCTCCTACCAATGAATCTTTCCCCTCTTTTTATCCTTTTTAATCTTTCTCTACACCTCAATTTATATACGAGTTCTGCCTTGCATATTTGGAAGTTGAATTGTTTAAATCAAGTAGCATCTAGGAAATGTTCATAGGATAGATGAAGGAAATTACACCTCATATAGATACAAGTTCTTCAAAGGTATCCGTATGCGACCACTGACATCATACTTTTCTTTTATCTAAGCTTATAAATCGGAGAAATTTTGTAAGTATATTCCTAGTCATTATATTTTAGCGAGAAAAAAAACCAGGTCCGCCATTTTTCAGACTATAAATATTATAATTTAAAATTTTTCTTTTCATGTACTTCACGGCTATGTACAATAGCAATAAATGTACTTCATACAGCTGATGCTATCGTCCAAGAATTATTTTTTTCCAAAACTCGACGGGGGTCAATTTTATTTAATTTTTTTTTAATTTAATTTTATTTTTTTTATTTTATTTAAGGCTTTCTTAGTGCAAGTTCTTTTACGTTCCATTATATGTGTTAGTCTTTAATAAAAAGAGCCGAGATAGAACATAATCAATCCTAATATTTATTTTTGCATAACCCGTTGGGGCTGGTGTATTTTGGAAAATATTTTGATTTGGTCATTTTCCAGTAATGCCACATTGTCCAAATTACAACCATTCAGTTCAATTGGAAGCTATTTCTGATTCAAGAAGATTACTCTCATGTTCTTCATCAGATTCTAAATTATGTTCTTTTTTATTCTTTTTCTAGGAATATTGATAGTACTCCCCTTTATCATCATTAGTGTCCATTGATACATTGCCCTTTTCAGTTGCTACCATTTCTTCCTTTGATGATTCATCTGCAAAGGGCAACTTTCATTTGAATCTGGTACAAAGCATCTTCATTTGCAATGACTATCCTTTCCAGGCTAATAACTTTCTTTCATCTTCTCTTCATTTGTTGTAAGGTTATAAACGCTTCAAAATATAAATGCTTGTAAAATATCTGTACTTTATTTTAGAGCAAATTATAACGAACAAATAAAAAGAAGCTATATATAAATTATACGAATAAATTTTACTATTGCGCTTTTATTTAATTATTAAGTTTAATAATCAAATTCAAAATTAGTAATTATTCTGTTTTGTGAATGATTATGAAGGTAGATTCCAGAACTGAAGAGCATCATCCGGCTTTACTTACTATAGATAAAAAAAAACGCTGTGAAAGTACCCCAAATTATTTATTATATCTCCCATGTTTTAAGATTAGAACATTACTATAAAATTTCATGAGGGACTTCCAAGAGACATAAAATTAATGACTCTCAGATGCAATAAGATGCATTCAAATTTGGTCCTAGCATATTTATCTAAATATACTGTATGTATATTTCGAAAGAAAAAAAAGAGGGGGAATTCCTACTTAAAACAGTTCGACTCGTAACATTAGATTTTTCAAACCAGTAAAAATAACTAGATTTCATTTAAAAAAAATAGTTCCCGATTTTTGGTGACTGTAATGAAATAAAGTAGATACATACATTTTAATCCGATTATTACTATCGAACCCACAAACACACTTGTTTTTCACTACATATGAACGAATATTTTCTACTTCTTTATTTTACTATACGATCACTAACACAAAGAATATTTTTCATATATATTAGTTTAATGGAATAATAATTTATGGTCTGAAATGTATGTAAGGTTTTCCAGATGTTAATAAGAAAATAATTTATGTCATACTTAGAAAATTGTTTGAAAGTGCTTCCTTTCAGTGAATTAATCTTCATGAATTGTCACATGTAATAAACAGTTGTAATTTGGTAACGGAGGATTGTGACCTGTTTTCACTTAAGATTTTCAAGATGATGCAATGAGGTAGTTATATGTTAAGTCTAGCTAAGTCTCAATGTCTTCTATGCTTTTGGAGAATAAGGTGTCTGGGCAAATTTGTCCTCTTCTCTTAACTGAGGTCCTAAATTATGAGTTCCATTACTTTATTGCATCCGTAACTGTTGTAATTCCAATTAAAATAAAAGCAATGAGAATAGTTTTTTAAAATGCTTTTTTGGCTAGAAAAGTCGGTATGGTTTCGTTTTGTAAATCTCGAATGATTACAAATTCCACAATAAAATTTATGAGTAACCGTACTTTGATATATATTTGAATTACTTAAGCTATTCGGTAAAATTTTCAATTATAAGGAATTTGAGCCTTTTATATTAGTTCCGTACTTGAATTAAGGCTTTTGTATTTAAAGACTAAATTTATTATAACGAACTTGCAATGACGCTTCCCTGCAACGCAGTTGGAAATAGACATTTACAGAGGTTTTATTGGATACAGGGGAAATGTTATGCAATGACCCCTTGACCTTGGCGACAAACTTGATGACCATTGTGTCTGCTTGGTAGTTTGGATGAAATAAATGATTTAAGAAACAGTCGCATCTTTTCCATTTTTTGGGAGAAAGTTTTGGATTCTTTTGAATTTTCCATGTAATGTCAGATGTGGCTGGGACTACTGTAAATACGTGGAGGTACTGAGATGAGAGAGTCTGCCTTTGAAGTGCAAAGTTTCACTTTATAGTTTTATCTACAATGCGAGTTAATAAGCTGGTGAACTGAACATTATTGTTAATACTAGTTAGAGTTATAACTGTTAACACTAGTGATTTGTTATATGTTTGTGTTGCTTTACAAGAGCTGTGATTGTTCGTGTTGTGTCACTAATCTATACAAGTTCTGATACCTGTGCTTCGTCTCTTCCTTAATATTTCTGAACAAAGAATCCATTTTGTATTATACTCCTTTTTTACCATACACCCTTGCGACGAATTTTTGAAACATAATTTTATATATATAACAATGTGCAAATGCAGAACTTACAGAATAGATGACGATACGTGAACATCATAGAATAGCCTGTTTTGGAAGTTTTTTGATTTTTTTACTAGCATAGTCAGTTACCATGCTCAGTTTCTTTATAAACATTATTATGAAAAACGATATTTATTAAGCAAAATTTTTGAATTACTAAATTGTTTACTTGATTGATTAGTTTAAATTAAGGAAACATTTAATGTAATAGTTACGGAATGAAAATTGCTATTATGCAATAATTTTTTAAAAATAAATTTCCTGATCTAGGTATATTTTTGCGTAAAATTAGATTACATGTAAATAAATATGTAATTCTCATTTTTCTTCAGAATTGCTTCAGATTTATATAATTGAAAACAGTGAATTCTCATTCTTAAGAATGGGATTCTTTCCCAATTAAATCAGATTTCTAATTTATCTTTTTCTACATATTTTTCATTTTGTGCTCATGAGAATAATTATTTATGTTCATGAGAAGGAGCTCAGGTGTTTTCCTGGTCATTTGACCGACGTTCAAAACTACAAGATCCGCCATCAAAAGCCCTCGTATTGCTTCTAGTGCGATGTTAATAAAACTAACCATCATGAGAATAATGAAGACCTTACCTTTTATACCGACCGGATTTTTAAAGTCTCATCAAGAAAATCTCTCATCAGGATGTAAATTTGCCGTAAGATCCAATTGGAACTTTAAAGTCCTTGTTTTTTAAGCTTTTATTTACCAAAATAAGATGGCAACAGCGGCTCGTTTTGTACGGGAAGGTATTTAGTACTAACATGTTGTTTGAAGTGGTCATATTGGAGGAATTATTAGAAGAAGCATTGCTCATTTTCTGAGCTCTAAATCTTAGATTAATTATAGAAGTAAGTCTCTCATATTTTTTATGCATGTTTAATATATTTCACTTGAGTTGCGGTTAAATTTTGAGAGTCATGCCTTAATTTTTTCTTAATTAAAAAATATTTTTTCTTACGGGCCTGCAAAGCCTTTTAATTGAAGCCTTTCATTTATATGAATATTGTATACTTTACGCTTTATTGATTCGTTTTATTTGGTATGTTTTTTTTCATTCCAAGGGTCAAATTTAATTTTTACATTGAATTAATATACATACATTTTTCATTTAATTTATACTCTTAATTTTTTTTGCTTAAATTTTCCCTTTTAATTTAATCTATTTATTACAAGTACAGCTTCATATAGATGGAACAAAGCCCCAATAGAACTTTTAAGACCCAATTCTAAATGTAAAAATGTTCTGAGAGCATGTAAAAATGAGTTGTTTCTCAAGCATAAATAAA
Source organism: Nephila pilipes (assembly GCA_019974015.1). Classification (NCBI taxonomy): domain Eukaryota; kingdom Metazoa; phylum Arthropoda; class Arachnida; order Araneae; family Nephilidae; genus Nephila; species Nephila pilipes. Next base: position 104,142 of record BMAW01007242.1, on the reverse strand, counting down.
TGGAATAAAAGAGTTTCAAACTTTTCTTTTCAAAAAATAAAGAAAGGCATAAAGGATTAAAAACTACTTTACGCCTCAGTTCTACTCACACTACATGTAACACTTATTGTGTAGCGGGTAACGAAATCAATTAAATTTTTTTTATATTCTGAACGGTCTATTCGCTCCGTTTTAATTTCCTCTGGAATTTTCATTTCCCCTAGGTTCGCGTTGTTTTCGTTTATAGCATGAGGCAAATTGCCTTTGTTTTCCCGAAAGTTCTTGAGTAAAAAATGGAATAGAGTCTCACTTAAAAAACAAGCTAAGCATTTCCTACGAGAAAAAAAAACGATAAAAATTACATGAGGATTTGTAATTTGCACATTGCATGAAGAAATTATTACTTTGAAATAAGCGACGTAAACACATGAAAATTAAATATTGCTCGGAGTTTTGCGTATGAAACGCAGAAAAAAACTACAAGAGGAACTTAAATTTATTATCGTTTAAAGTAATTATAAGTAAATCTGCACGAAATGGTAATTTCTTGATTCAAAATCATGAGTAGAAGTGATGGACAGTTTTATAAATTATCAGTTTTGATAAGTCTTTCGAAATAATTTTCAAATGTAAAAGACATTTTAATGCAGTCAAAATATACTCTTTATCTGAAGCGTAACTTTTGAATTAATTGATTTATTTACAATATAGTTATAACTTGAAAATGGAAATTTTTTTTCTCGTACCACAGCAGGAAATACAATCTTAAAAATGAGAATCAAAAAATCATAACAGACACCTTAATTATTACTAAAAGGATAGGGATAGCAGATGGCAGGAAAAAAGGAATTGAATTAAAACAAATAGGTAATGAATGTGTTTTTTTAAAAAAATTAATAATACAAGCATTTATTATTTGTTTAATAAGCGGAACAGCAAATATATATCCCTTATAATAGGGGTGGGTAATTGCTTTGGCTCGGGGGCTACTTTGTGAAAACAGAGGTTAGCGGCGTGCCGCTTTTTTTTATTTTTTTTAAATATGATTATATTATTTGGTTGAATTTGCATTTAAAAAAAGGTATAAAATGCAGCACAAAAATCAATAAACATAAATTAAATAAAATAGTGTCAGTTTTGTTTAATTTATTTTTTGTACCAATTTCATATCTTCTATAGCTGCAAGCAAATTTAATTTTAGAATCAATTTAATGAGACATATGTACCTTACCGCACTTTTCCACAACTGTTTTACAATCAGGAGTCAGATTGCTTGTTGAGATTCTCATCATAACTAACAAAGCAATCAATGACCGTCTGAGAGTATATGTTCACTCTTGTTGATCTTCATGCAAGAAAAACTTTGGTCACAAATATATATAGTCCCAAATATAGAGCACATTTTTCCTAGGAAATTTCTTCATACATGGAAGTTTTAAGCAGATAAAGATTTGTAAAAGCCAATTAATGCAACAGCATTAAACATTTATTTTACAGAGTGATCTGACTGCATGTGAATAAGCTCGAGTTGCAGCTGCTCAAGTGCTGCGTCAACATCAGCAGTGATGGGATAAGAGAGCGAATTGAATTTAGACTCAATTTTCGTTAAGTCCTGAAATCTTCTTGCGACCTCGTCCTCTAAACCTTACAGATAATCCCTAATTTTTAGTAGAAATATTTTGATGCACTTGCTATTTTCCTAATAAAAGGGAATGATAAAAATTGCCTTCCCTTTCTTGCCTTGTAAATAGACTTAGTTTTGCTTTGAATGATTTTACGCGCGGTAAGGAAATCATGGTTCAAGGCGGATTTTTCTGACTATCTTGTAGGGCTACAAAAAAACTCTTAGCGGGAGCTATTTTTACACCCCTGCCTTATAGAAATATATACCTTCCCTTGAGGGGTGCTGTTTGCTCATACGCAAGGTAACGTTATACCCCCCCCCAATAAATAAATAAAAAAGAGTTTAAAGTATGTATTCTTTATTGCACCAAATAATGTCTTGCATTGAAAGCAAAGTGTTTGTTTGTGCTTGTAAAATTGAAATTCAATATTAAGAAACTCAATATCATTACAATTTTTAACATTTTCAAGGAGATTTTGGTATTTTTGTCCAACTGCTCTCCTTCGGTTTATGCTAATGTTATAAACTACTATTTTATTAATTCTTTTTTAAAAATTTTGTTCAATTTTAAGCCTTTTTACTTTTTTTTTTATTTTAGGTTAGTATACGCTGGTTTAGTTGGTAGATTATCTTTAATTATTTAAGGTGTTGTGACGTATTCCTCTTATACGTCTCGTCTGTCATCTTAAATGTTGATTTCAACTTAAGTTCAAGTACAGATAAAGTAATTAAAATAGCCAATTATGTTAAAAAAAAGGAGTTTATTAATCCTCTAGATGGGAAATGTTTTCAACTAGTTTCAAGACTCTTGCGGTGAGTGCTACCATTTTTATAAAACTGCAAAGAATTCGCTGACTGGAATAGGATGCAAGTATATTCTCCAAACAGTCAATGAACCAGACAGCAATGGATTCAAATCTGAATAAATCACGTAGACACGCGAGAAAACTGCCGTGCACTTTCTACTGGTACCCTTCTAACTACTGTCATCTTATATCTTTCAATTCAATTCTTTGTCGTTTTTATACGACTTGATTATGCCTATTCACTACACTTCTAAAGTTTACTGAATTTGCATCAACACATTTCATTTGATTGGAGAGAATATGGAAAAAATATATATAAAGTCAGAAAGAAACCCCAGATGTTAGTCAAGGGAAGTTTTGAGAATAGTTCATATTGCAGTATTAGTTTTGAGGTCGATAACTATATTAAGTAATTTCTAGTTTTTTTTCCTTCGATTACCTTACATAGAAACATTCTTTCTGTCAAAATAAGAGTTTTTCATTACTAAAAGTTTTTTTTTTTTAAACCTGCCCGTTTAAAGATTTGACCGTTCTTGATCGTTTGTTGTCAGTCCACTTCAAATTACTACATAACACTCATATCTTCCTCCAGGAATGTGTTGTGGTAAATAATAGTCCAACAAGGAATATAGGGAGAGCGGTTCTTTTTAAACACATTTATTTACAGTCTCTACGCTTCAATTTTACTTTAACAAATAGTTACATTATTTAAAAATTATACAAGGCTTCCAAACAGCCCATTGGTTGGTTCCGAACAAATTTTGCAATTTATATACATTTTAAATTATGCTAATTAAGCAGTGGTTAAACCATTGTGATGCTATTGTTTATTTACGTAGAAATTCATGGCAACACAAAAGTAATTATTGACAGACCTTGTAATTGCAAACTTTGTTCAAGTGACGACGACGTCACGTGAGCTGTCACCTCCCTCTCGAAATTTTCTCACCACGCCAGTAGGAGGACTTGTAGCCTCGACAGATTTAACGTGCATTGGCACCGCAACACGAAGGGTCATCAACGTCATCAGGGCTCGAACTCATGATTCAACGAAAGTAACAACGGTCTCGAATTCGCGACCACTAGTTTAAACCATAAGAAAAGAATTTTTGATGCTTAGAATATATTTTTAGGCATGTTTAATTGAAATACACAGAATGAGGAATTATTACGCTATCAATAAATGGTGCAGCTTTAGCTCATTATAATTCAACTTAGTGCGGTTTTCAAAGCTTAAAAAAAATCAATGCCTTTGAATTACATCGTCGTTAATACTTTTCGTTACGTAATCTCCTACTATTTAATCAAAATTGTACTTTGAATGAACCATTCAAAACTTTTCTCACTAATATATCCTAAACTGGAATCTATTTGATAATAGGTTGACACGATGACACTGGAGCGCCTGAGCCAAAGGCTCTTAATCTCCATATCGTGAGTAAAAAAGCTGTGAGCATGACTTCGGCCTTTTTTCCTAGCCCAGAATTGTGTATTATATATTGAAAAATTAGAAATTATGTAAAATTAAATTAAATATTCATTAGAGATGTGAAAATGAAAAATTAAAATTTGAAAATATTGCTTGAAATTTAAAAGAATCATGGTTAAAAATGCTTTCTAATTCAGTTTAGATGAAGAGCAAGTGTAGGAAGGAGGGTGACGTCAAAGCCGACAGATGGGGTTGCTGCCTTTCAAGTTTGCTGGTTTGGTCCAGAAGATTTTAGTGTGAGGTAGTGAGTGGGAGAAAGGAGTGTTGTGATTGTTCTGTACGATGAGAGGGGGTGGGTGGGGTGGGTGATTCGGGAAAAACTGTAAAATGTAATGAAAAATTTAGAATTAATAGGTGTCTAAAAGAACATTTTAATAGAGGAATATGGGGTGTAATCACAAATATTTAAAAGTGTGTTAATGATGTTCATGAGATTATTAAAGAAATTAGTTGAGATTTTCTGATTGAATTGTTTTCTGGTGGGGAAATTTATGGAAGTGTAGATGTCTGTGTTTCTCATGAACCATCTGGTGTTAACTATTTGTCTTATGATGTTGTTTTGAGCTTTTCCAAATTTATTTAGATGTGTGTTGGCAGCGAAACCCCAAATGGGACGGCTGTCAGTCAGGATTTGCTGAGAATCAGAGTATAGATAAGCAGCTTATTTTTAATACTTAATTTTGAATTCCAAGCCATTAGGGGGAATACCGAACACGCGTTGGATCGAAATTTTTTGATAATTTGTGTTATTTGTTGATTGAAAGTGAGTCTTTTATCTAGGATTACTCCTAAGTATTTGGTGTGTTGAGACCAGGTGTTTGTTTATTATGACTTCGGGTCTTGTGTTTTTTGTTTTCTGCTAGAAGAAGACGGCTTCCATTTTAAATGCATTCAGAGCTATTTTCTATTTGGAGAACCAGTCTTCTAGCTGTATTATGTGTTTTCGTAGTGCTCGAGCCACTAGAAGTGGCTCTTTGTTCTGTTCTAGTATCGCTGTGTCTTCTGCGTACATGCAGAGAGTTGTGTTGAATGCTTTGGAGATGTCGTTCATGTAAATTGAAAATAAGGTCGGAGCCAAAATTGAGCCTTGGGCTACTCAGACTGTAATCTTTGTAATTTTTGGGTAAGATTTATTTACTCTCACTTCGAAAGATCTATTCTGAAAGTATGAATGAAATTCTTTTATTAGGGTGTAATTTGTTTGAATTTTTATTAATTTATAGAGAAGGCAAAATTTAATTTTTATTAATTTATAGAGAAGCACTAGCCATCCCTCGAACCAAACTCTGTCAAACGCTTTTCGTGTGTCGAGGAAAATTGCACCTGTTGATTTCCCATTATTCAAACTGGTCTTTACGTATTATATGACGTGGAGCAGCTGATGTGATATGGAAAGCTTTTCCCAGAATCCATGTTGTTCATGGATCAGGATATCATAGCTATTTAAGTAATTGTTTAATCTAATTAGAATATTTCACGACTATTTTACTAAGGTTGGAGAGTAGGGATATAGGTCGGTAACTATCAGGAAGGGTGGGGTCTTTTCCTGTTTTAATAATGGGTATATAACAGATGCATTTTTCCAAGACTGAGGAAAATAACCTTCGTCAAAGAGAATTTCGAAGATAGAAAATATTCTTATGTGTCTGTCAGACTTGCGTTTTTCTTCGTCTGTACGAAAATTGGAAAGGAAAGAATTTAACATTTCATCAATGAACGGCAGTCTGCAGAGAGAATTTTATTTTAATTTTTTAATTAATTTATTTAATTATTTAAAGTATTTAATTATTTAATTATATTAATTATTTTAATTATTTAATTATTTTAATTATTTAATTATTTTAATTATTTAATTATTTTATTATTTAATTATTTTTATTATTTAATTATTTTATTTCAATTGTTTTATCTTTTTTATTTATACTTAATTTTTAGAGTATGTATTTAATTTTTTTTTGTGTAATTTGTAAATGTAATCATATTTTTAAGAAATAATAAATTAACTGGATAAAATTTAAAATTGTCATTTCAATATTATATGTTTGAATAAATTTATGTAGAAATTTTTGCTCATAATTTTATATACAGGAATTTTCGAATAATAGTTAGTTTTAAAATTACAACTGCATATTTTTAAAGGAATTTCTAAATTTAAAAACCACATCGCAAATTAAAGAGAAATTCTAGAGGAACTTCCTTGTTATTCCATTTTACCGATTTTATCTGTTATTTCACCCCCCCCCCCCTCGGACTAAAAAACATTACACAAATAAAACCCCTCTCAGAATAGTGATACTGTACTTTAAATTAATACCTAATCAACATTCTTATAGATTTATAACCAGTAAAAAAAAAAACAATAAAGCACCTTTAATAACATCCATAATTCTTGCAAAAGAAAAAATTGGTATCACGCTGCCAATAGCTCAGTTAATTATGATTTTAATGGATTAATTAATATAAGGAATATAATTAATTAATGAAAAAAATCCCAATTACTATTGCACTTACTGCACAATTAATTTCTCACTCCATTTAAATGCCTAACTTTTAGATTTCGTCCCCAATAAGTTCCAACTATGTAATTAATGGAATCCCAATAAGTTCCAATTAAGTAACGCGTGTTTATAGAATCCCAATAAGTTCCAACTATGTAACGCGTGTTTAAGGAACTATCCACAATAAGTTCCATAAATACGCGCTCGTTAATTGGTATACATTATAAACTTAAAATTAACGTTATCGGTAAATATTAAATACAATATTTATCAATTTGAAAAGTTCGAAATAATATGAATACTTAAATAGTCATGAAATAATTAATGTATATTTTTAAACAGATTCTCTGTATACAGAAATTCCTAAATCCAAAATTTTGTGTAGTTGTCTAAAATGGTTCCGGAAACATTTAAATAAATAATGTTTCAATCACTTCAAGTGTGAAATAATTTCTATTTTGAATGAAGTATTCACTTACGCAATATTCAAAAGCGGGAAAATATTACGAACTATTTTTGCTATTTTTGAACTTACACCCTTAATTTACAAAATGCCTTTTAATATATATGGAAGAAAATAATAACTCAAACACGTTAGAGTAAAAATTATTTGTATATACTGTTAATAAAAATAATATTTAAAAAAAAAGCTTTAGATGGATTTCAAAACGTTTACTCTGTTTAAAAATGTGAAATTGAATTTTATGTTAGTTTCGACTCATCACCCTAAAATTTTTATCACGTAAAAGCTTTTTAAAAAATAAATTCTCTTATGCAGTGAAAAGTAATTAAATGTATCTCAACACAATAATGTATGCGAGATCTTTTGTTAAAAAATAATATCTGTTTAATTTCAGCAGGTGTTTTTACAGAATCTATATTTTTCAAATGCGTGAAATGTTCGCTGAATCTCTTTTCTCCGTTTATTTTTACTTTCTATTTTATTTATCTAGTCTATTTAACGTGAGCATGTCATCTGTTTTCGCGAGCTTGCATTTTTTATTCATTCAACATTTTTATTCAAATACAAATAGAATTAATGGCTCTTTTCTCATTTCACTGACATTTTTATTTGATCTTTTTTATTATATACTTTATTCATTTAATTCAAAAGATATAAAATTTAATTTAATAAAGATGTGAAATTTATTTTTCAAAACGTTTGCAACAAAATAGTAATAAATAATTTATGAGACGGATTTAGAAAACAGGTTGTAAAGTGTTAATCAGAATACATATTTTAAAAATGTAAATAAAGATACTGAAATATTTAAAACAATAAAAATAAAATATGTAATCACCATCGAACATATTATCCTTTTTTATTACACATATACATATGAAGCCAAAAGTTATCAAAAACATGCATGAATCTGACTTTTATGACATATATTGGGATATATTAAACTATTTTTTTCACTCTTCATAAACAAGTTTTTATTTATAACATTAGTCCTTTTTAAATAGCATCAATACATTTTTTTAGTAATCTAAGTATTTGCAAATGGACTTTTTTATTAATATTATCTATTTTAGAGAAATATAGACCACATTTATTACTAAATCATCTAAAATATATAATCTGATTTTTTGACAATTACGACACTAAATCTTGAGAATTCTAATCGTAACAGAATACAGTAAAATATTTATTGCAAACACTAAACAGTCTATGAATTTATAAGTGTTAGTCTTTAATTTCGCGAAATTATCAAATATTTTTCAAAATTCTGGATAAAAAAAAATATAATGCTAGTTTTGGTGATTAATCATCGGATAATTTATTTCATTGTTCTTTTAAATGTATATATAGATCGATTATTTTTTTTCTTGAATTATTGTTCAGATTCGTAAGAAATTCCAAGCAGATAGGCAATTAAGAACACTCTCTATGAACTTCAGTAAAATTTTAAAATGATTTAAAAATTAAGTTTATTTTTCATAATTTCTTAATTTTATCAACTGTGGTTATTCGTATGTCTTTTAATACCAATATTCTTAAAATTTACTCCAATTTTGTATAATTGGGACGAGAATTGCAAAAGCTATTAAGATTTTCCTATATTTTTTCTATGAATGTAAAATTTATTAGATGAAAAAAGAGACAAAGTAACTAACAATGATGAATTGAGAATGTTACAGGATTTTCTCAATCAATCTCGAACTAGAGCTATCGAACAAGTTATTAGTGATGAACTTTGTAATTTCATAAATGTAGTTAAAGAACGTGAATGGATACCTAAGCAGGCACTTCGCATTATCAATTTCCACATTATATATGCAAGTTTTGAGACCTGGTTCATAATACTTCATCCTCAATTATTCATATGATAGTGATTACCAGTATGCAGTTCTTTTCAATAAACAACTTTCGGAATAAACATTATCAGTGATGCCATGTTTTTTCCAGAATTATCTCGCCAAAGCTCATCACGGTGCCAAATGTAGTAGCTCTGAAGGTCGAAATATGTTAGTGTAAGTTGTTACTTCCGGTGTAACTTTTTAACTTCTTTTCTTATCCTTGCATTAAAGAATGAAGCTTATGTCTCTTATTTTCTATTTACGTAATTAATTCTTTACTTTATATATGTAAGACGTTGAATCATGGAGTGACAGAAAAATACATGTAATATGAATTAAGCGTTATTTTGTAGTATAATTTGCACAATTTCATAGTTTCTTCATCAGTGCCTTTAGCTGGTAGGTAGTTAGAATTAAAGTTATAAATTCATTTTTCCGTTTTTTAATGGTGTCATATATTTTCATTTAAAATGGCAAAAAATACAATCAAATCCTATGATGATCATCTGTTACAATATTTTCAACAGTCTACTTACACAAAATCGTCAACATTGTTTTTATTACTACAAAGTCTTAAGGATTTTTAATTGCGTTATATATATATAGTAATTAATGTTTATTAGATCATTTTTAAACATACAAAAATCCATTAAAATACAAATTGAAACCTTTCAAAAAAATATAGAAAATTTATTAAAAACTAAAATCCTACGAGTAATGCAAAATTAAGCGAAAAATGCAGTAAATTATCAAAATAAGCAGGCAAAATGAAAAAATTGTTCTAAATTTAAAAATACCATATGTTATAAAGAAAACCTATAGTTTACAGAAAGGCAAACTATACTTAATAAATGTAATAAAAACTTATAAAGTCCATTAATTAAGAATCACAATTTAGTTAAATACAAAACTACCCAAAAATGGTATATATAAAGGGAAAAGAAAGAAAACAACGAAAAACCAATTGGAGACAATATAATATTAATACTGTCCCATACCATGGAATAGGAAACGAGTGCTTAAACCAGTTTTACGAGTCCAACCATCACACATCATTAATTACATTATCAATTAAAGTGTAAAGCAAGAATAACCAAAATTTCAAAAACTGGTAGAATTTTAAAATAGAAAAAGACAAAAGAAAACAAATACAATAAAACCAAAGTAAACAACCGTAAACTTTAAAAATAATTTAACTCCTTTAATATAAACTTTAAAAAACCTATTTAAAAACCTAAGAAATTATTACTTTTATCTCTTGCATTATTGTTGTGCTTATCTCTTGCATTATTGTTGTGCTTATCTCTTGCATTATTGTTGTGCTTATCTCTATTGAATATGGCACAATAAAGATTGTAAAACATCTAATATATTGATTCATGGTACAACACACACACACACACACACACACACACACACACACACACACACACACACACACACACACACACACACACCACACTGTATAATATCTAATACTATACATGCTAATAATGTGTCAAACACATGAAGTAATAAAACTACAGAAATTTTCTATTTTGTATTATCATCCCTATATTATTCCATTGAAGTAGAAGGCATGAAATAATTTTCGACGACTTTTAAACACCAGATTACTGAGAGGGCCAGAAAGGTGAAATGTTGGATTATAGAAGGAGTACACGTCCCCCCTCCCAACAAACACAAGTGCAGCATCATTAAAATGATGTTCATTTTGAAATAATAAGGGAAAATTTAAATTGAATTACTATTGAAAGCATTAATTCTAAAGAAATATATTCTCTCTGCAGTTTACTAACATAAATCTAACCAAATTATATTTAAAGTTTTCATATTTTTTAACTTTAAATTGCGAAAACCTTATTCACTTTGACAGTCTTTTAATGTTCATTTATATTTGTTAAGTACTTTTTTTTATGACTAAAGGTACTGGAAATAATACTTTTAATGGTTGAAAACAATGTGATCTGAAAAGATTCACAGACAAATATATTACTTATACTTCTTTCCAATTTTATGGTAATATAGCAGACGCATAAAGCCGATCGAACTGAGCAGTCTGATCACAGACATTTCGATTTTCTACTGTGGCTTGTTGAAATTGTGTCTTTTAAGTGTTCCGACTGAGACATCCATCCAGACGAAGAAGAAATAGAAAGGTAAAATCTGCTCTCCTGGAAGTTAACTTGATAAGTTTCTTTAAAAGTATTCAAATTTGAGGTGGAAGAACATATTTCATAATTGTCAATTCCTTTTTTTTTATGTATCAGGATCACTTTTAGTTAGTCTGGAGTCTTATAATGACACTACAACAAAACGAAAATAGAATTACTGCTCTAGAGACATAAAATTCCATCTGAGTTATGATTAAAATTTATTTGTATAACTTTTCTGATATTTAATGTTTAATGAAATGGATATTGTATGTTAAATAATTCTTACTCAAGGGAAAGAAAATTGAAGATTTAAGACTTGCTTTCAATTGTCTTTAATTTCCTGATTTATACTTTCCACTCCATTGATATTTTTAATTATTGATGTAATTTAACTATTAAAGAACAACTTCTAATGAACAGGGAATTAATTCTTTTCTCAATTTCATATTCACTTATAACTTAAAAATAAATACTTATTACATAAATTTCCTTTTTACATGCTATCACCATATTTATAAAAACTGATTAACACAAAGAGGGACGTATTTTAAACTTATTGAGCATAATTAAGGACGAGGACTATCTAAAATAAAAATTTACATTTAAATTTAAATTCGTTTTTTAAGCAATCTTCTATTTTAAAGAAAATCTATCGGGTAATATTTACAGCAGAAATAAAAATTTCTCTTATTAGAGTTCAATATTTATTGTAAAGCATTTAAACTTCGTTGTATTATAATCCGTTTGTTTTATTAAAACATTTTTATGTATTTCACTTGGTGTGTGTATCAGTGTATCAGTGTGTCATCAAATTTTCGATCGTTAATTTAACCAACTTCCCTTTTAGCTAGAGCTCTGAAACTTTGGAAATCGTTCTTACTCGCCTAACGATGCAATATTTAGACATTTGCGATAATTTTTAACTAATATTTCAATAATTTATTTCAATAATGCAGTTTAGTCCAACCACTTGATGCGATTTCAAAAATTTCCAAACTTGGCGATTGTTTTTTGTCTGAACAATATTTAGACATTTGCGACAAGTTTTAACTAATATTGCAATAATTATTTTTATAAACTTTGCCACCCTATAAAAACGTTGGTTTTTGTCTTGAATTATCCTTATTTCAAAACCATGACTCGTTTGACTCATTATAACCAACTGGCTGGAAGTAACAAGTCAAATAAAATATAATAATAATATTAAAATTAAGGAACTCAAAGAATTTTACCCCCTTCCTTTAGCTTCCCTTCAGATTGTGAGGTAAATCGAATAAACCTAATAAATTTAAACATACTACTCTTTGATTTCTTTCACAAATCCAACAAATATCTATTTCAGAGGGTAATTTTAGCTTGTAGACACAGCCATCATCCAGTGTCATCGATTGTGTTATCCAGTGTTGTACCCAAGGGTATCATAGCGCTGAATTTTTTCCCCTTCAGTTGAGGACTGTTTTCTAAATTAGACGAGTGGGTCAATAATATTGAGGTTCATTGAAAAGGACAATAGTATATTTGTAAGGGTGTGGAGTCGGAAGGAAGATTAGACATATTCTAAAACACTTAATTTATTTACTGCTCAGCTACAAATCTATCCTATCGCTCCTCTCTCCTTCTTAAAAGCTTATACTATATATATAAGTCTTAATCAGCATGATCACGTTCTCTTCTTCGGAGGAAGCTCTAATAAAAATACTTGTTAAGGACTGAAAATTCCCCTAGAGACTGTTAGTGACAAGGACGTCACATACTTAAAGGGACCCGTCACATACTTAAAGGGACAGAAGTATATTTTCATTCATATGGTCTTCAAAAAAAACCTGAACACATCTGTACGACACCTGATCTGATTGGAATTTTATCGTTTGGAATTTGATATCTCCAGCAGGAAACACTGTTTGCTCCATAGGATCTGGTTGCATTAAAAATCTAAAATGGCCTTCGCAGTTACTTGACCTACTAATGCGACTACAGAGCCAACAACAACAACAAAAAAAAAAGACGAGATTGCTGAGCAAATCAGAACAGCAACCAGTACCGTGCATCCCAGTTGGAAGAAGACAATCTTGAAACTTTTGAAAGTGTTTTCCATCACCAACACGTGCCATTATGGGGCTCTAATTTAACAATAATTCGTATGAGCATATCATTTTCTTCTATGATTGATTATTTGAATGCCTTATAAATGTTATTATAAGAAGCAACACGAGTGCTATATTTTCTTTCATGATCGATCATGCCTTGTTACTCTTGGTAACACTTGAAACTACATTTAACTATTCATCAGGGAGAGATGACTTTCTAATAGCTGGTTTTATCATAGATTTGCTGTTTGGCCTGTTCTTTTCTAACGGTAAATATTAATACGGAAACCTGTAGATGTTGTTGAGTTCTATGATCACTCTAGCTCAATTGTTTTCTTTTTTGTTGTCACAATTCGTTTCAACATCCGAGGATCTCTTAAAGTTGGATTTCGCTTTCGTCCGCAGTTGCTTTTAGAAGAGGTTATCTTCCACTGTATACAGTATGCAGTAATAACATTTGATTCCGTTGCTCGAGACACACCTACAATGTTAACGTTTGAAATTGCAGACACTTTCTAACAGTTTGTGCTCTCTGAAAGTGTATATATATATATATATATATAAGTAAGATTAAATATCCTACATCCTGCTTCAAGCAAACTTCTCTCCTCGAGGCAAAAAACAAGCTTTTTAAGGCAGAAAAAAAATACAATATATGCAATAAAATTATTTGGCAAATACTCTTGTATGATATTATTGTCCTTTAAGAAATTATTAGACCATTTCAATTTTGAGAATTATGAAATAAATAAAGGTTCCAGATCTAATTTAAACAAAAGAAATTGATAGTACAACATGTTTATTATAATTCGGTTTCAGTAATTTTGAACAATGCAATGAATGATTAAATCAACAAAAACAGAAATAAATGAAAAATCATGTTGATAAATTATAAGATCCTCACTATTTAATTGATACAACATCACCATGGAATCCGGTAATGGAATTACCCACTAGACAACCAGCCCTTTGCGTAAGAGCAAACCATCGTAGATTCAGGATGTACAATCTCACCGTCACAATGTATCACTCCACCTTCTACACACACACACACACACACACACACACACACACACACACACAAAGACAGAGAAATAAAAAGAAAAACAGAAAGATAGAGACTTTCTTTTAAATAGTACTATTTAATTATGTGTATAAAACAGTCGAAGCAAATTTCATTTTTAAGCAATTATTTTATCGTAGCAAAACGACCATTTCCTCACGGCAGGAGTTTAAAACTCTACTGTTCGATACAGATTATGAGTGGAACAGTGTAAAAGCAAGAGTGAGACAGAGAGGGCGTTTCGCTGTGTTTTTAGTTATATAACAGGAAAATTTCACTACAAACGTCATAGACATTTGATATGAATGGAGGGATTTCGTGGGAATCTAAGTGCAGATCTAAAGTCTGGTAGGTATCATCCCTATATGTCTAAAACGTGGGATGTCCTTATTCTGCGAATTTTTTAAGAACGCGTGATTGCATAAATTAAAGTTAAAAAGGAATAATAACAGGAAATAAGAATGAACGCTTTACTTTTAGATGAGAGAGTAGAAAAAATTAGGAAATTAAATTTTATTGTGAGAAACTAATAGGAATTAAAGTAAAATTTATATATATATATATATATATATATATATATATATATATATATATAT
>BMAW01007242.1:59180-89533 GCA_019974015.1 Nephila pilipes | reverse complement strand
TATATATATATATATATATATATATATATATATATATATATATATATGCGAGGGAATGAACACCCCATTTTGATAATATTTTATTTAAATACTCATTCTTGGAATGCATTGTATTTAAATAAAAAAAAAAAAAATTAAGCATTAATTCCTTATCCCGTTAAAAAACCTTTTCTGGAAATGAAGAATTTTTGGATGCAAGTTATTAATGATCTTTTTTGCAATTTTATTTTTTCCTCGCGTTACTCATTCATTTAAAAACGGATTATCATCATCTATTACCATCATTGAATTCTTTTATTAATTTTCATCGAAGCATTCATCTAAACAGGTATAAAGACACATTTATATGCTCCAAATATTCAATGATATGGTTTTTTTTAAAAAAAAAATTAATGCTCTTAACCGAAAATCCATACAAATATGTATGATCTATTTACAGAAAAAGTTTCTTCGAAATGGTAAACACGAAGTTTCCTTGACCTTTTTTGTTCCATCAAAACATTCACAGACGGTTAAAAAAATAAAGAGTGAGAAACAGCGACTCGTATCTTTTTCACAAATGTCAAAAGTCGTGTTTTGTTCGTGAGGTTGGAAGGAAGATGGCACATTCTTCCGCTTGATTTTTAGGCTCATTTAGGAATCTTATACCTTATGATGAAACTTTCCATTTTTCTCAAAAATGGAAAGTTACACCATAAGGTTGTCAATGCTCAAGAAGTTTACAAGGAATAAATGTAAATTTTACTAACATGCGGAACATAACAGAAAGATATAGAGCTACGCTTGATAAATTAAATAATTTTATTGATTTATCAACATAGAATAATAACAAAATCCTATTAAATGCGTAATGCTTTGTGACGACAATATTTGATGACATTTCTCTTCCATGATCAAAATATTGCTTCAAAACAATTTTTAGTTTATAATTTTACATCTGACAACAGTAAATTCACATAGAATAATAGGTTTTTAACCTACACTTACGAAATGTATTTTCTTAAGTCGTATTTCAACATGAAACCTTAAAATGACCAAAAAAATAAGAATGTAATTATGTTTAGACTATTGTGTGTTTCAAAGTCTTCAGACCATTTTTTTCTTAGGTAACAGAAACACTTTCAACGAGGAAAAATGAGCTTATTTGATATCGTTTAAATAACCCTTTTTAACGTTAAAGCATTAGAATTTATACCATACCTTAAGATGTATGCGTTTTCGCGTTGTTTATGTAATATAAATCTTTTATGTACATAAATCTATATATATATATATATAAGAGAAATACCACTGACTGACTCATCTCTAAGACTATTCAACCGATTGACTTGAAATTTAGCATAATTACTCATTTTGCGTTGTAGACGCTCACTAAGAACGGATTTTACGGAAGTCTGGTCCAAAATGTAATTTTTATTCGTTAATCTACTCTTATCCGTCGGTTATGTAATTTTGGCGACTTTATCGCCAAAAATGATTTGACAGACGCCAAACGGTATATTTTTTTTTATATGTATACTGTGTATTGTCACCAGTTAAGTTTACTTGATGAGATTTGCACGTGCGGAATGGAAAAATACCAAATAATTTTATATCGAAACGCTGATGGAGGATTGGCAAGAATTTGGCGAAGGGGCTCTTCATGCGAAATTTAGTTCATGTCGAAAATAGGAAACGTACATATTTAGCGATAGAAATAAATGAGTTTGGAATCCCGCGGTTGGTGAAAGTGTAGTTTAGCTCCAAGACTTAGTGGGATTTTGAAAAATACTAAAATTACGACTTCTTACGGAGTAGCGCACACGTAAGACAATCTTTGTTTACTGGAGGACCTCGCTACAGGCATGAATGAACTCAAAAGGCTATGACATATGTAAGACATTTTGGACGTCCCGAAATGCAAGACTTTTTCTTAAGGGTTGCAGTCACTCGCAATCCTACATGGTCAGAAATCAAAGATGTCTTCAGGCAAGGACAAAAATCTTATGATAGACACGATGCCACTGCGAGGGTATTTCATTTGAAAGTGAAGCACATGATGAATCTTCTGACAAAAGTTCGCATCTTTGATTATACTAGGTGTAACATGTATACGGTGGAATGAATTTTATCCATATTATATATATGTGGGATGACTTTTAACTAATTTTTTTTTATTTTTCTCACATATTTGAATGTCTTGGATAACCATTATTACAGACAATCAATTTCTTAAAATTTTAAATTTAGATTATCATTAACGTTTTAAAAATTGAAAATTTTCTTGATATTTTACGTATAGGTTCCAAAATATTATATTATCGTCTGTCCAGCGAAGCGGGCGGGTTTCAGCTAGTAATTATATATTAGCCCTGAATGATCAATAGCAGATTTTATATTTGTAAGTCGTGTCTTATCTTTAAATATATTTATAAGTTTAAACGTCTTTATAGTGTTTATAAATATAATAATCTATGCAATGAACATAATTATAATTTCATACTTTAAATTTTATAAAATTTAAAAAAAAATTATGACTCTAATTCCCCTCAATTTTTGCGCAACTATTGCGCCATATCTAAATTTTGTGAGTGTTTATCAGAAAAAAATACTTTTACTGTATAAGATATAACCTCATTTTAAAATACAGAAAATATCAGTCTTTTAGATGAAACAGATTTTGAGAAGATTGCACTAGAATTCCAGAAAACCACATTTTGGGGCAATCACAAATAAAGGTATTTATCTCTAAGGTGTAAGGCACGCAATTTTAAAGTTCAAATATTTCAAATATTCAATTTCGAATGTTTAGCATTCCAGTCATCAAATTCTCATAAATGTTATGTTTATTGAATAAGTGGAGTGCTTTTTCTAATTTTTAGGAATACAACAACAACGACAACAACAACAAAACACGCAATATTTGAAGTATTTCTGATTCCAGTTACTCAGTTCAGATGCCTTATCGATCGATTTAGAGAGCCAAACATGACAACACTTTCATAATACATTGGACTGATAAGAGGTGGTGTGGCACACAATTTTAAAATTCAAATAATAATTTAAATTTTAAAATTAGCGTTCTGTTCATTAAATTCTTATAAATAATGCGCCTATAGAATCAGTGGATCTCTATCTAATTTTTCAAGACACACTAAAAAAATCCTGCAAAAGTTGAAACACTTAAGGATTTAGTTATTTAATTTAGATGCCTTATTGGAGACAAGAGGCAACCCATGACAACACTTTTGATAACATCTTGAAATGGCAAGAATTTTTCTTCATGGCGTGGCACAGAATTTTATAATACAAATATTTAAAGTTCTATTCTTCAAGTTCTCAACATCTTTTAGAATCAGTGGAGTGCCCTCTAATTTTTAAGGGCACCCCTCCCTCCTAAAAAATGCAATATTTGAAGCATTTCAGGTCTCTTGAATTCACAAGAATTCTTTTTACATTTAATAGCACAAACAAGAATTACAAGAATTCTTCTTCAATTTACGAGAATTGAACTTACCAGATTTCTTTTCTCTATGGCGAGGCACACAATATTTATAATTCAAATATTTAGCGTTTTAATCAACAAATTCTCATAAATAAAACATGTATAAAATCAGAGGCGTGTCCTCTAATTTTTCAGAGCAAGCCAAAAAAAAAAAAAAAAAAGAGCAAAATGTGAATAATTTCAGGCCTCATTTACTTAGCTTGGATGCCTTATGGGTCGATTTTGAAAATCAAACATATCAGCACTTTTGACAACACTTGAAACTGACTAGATTTGTTCGTCGTCCTTAAATTTTCTAAAAAAGACAAGCCTTTTCTTCTGTTACAAATTATGTGAAAGAAATTAAATTTGCTTAAATGATGCACTTGCTCGATGTTCGAAATTTCAATGAGAATTCTCCCTTTTTCTCTTTCCCCTGAAATTATTCACAAACCTCGTTCAATTGATTTAGTCATCATCATTAATCTACAGATTTAATATTGGAAAATTTTATATGAATAGACTCGAATTATTTTAGAAGTCTTTTGGAGCTAAACGGATGTAATTTAATATTTATTTTTGCCTTTAAGAAATACTCTAAATATTTTTAAAGTTAAAAATTCTTCGAAAACTAAGTATTGGCATTTTTAAAAACTTTAAAAATCAAAAATATTTAAACACTTTTTGTGCTTTTAAAATTTAGTATTTCCATATTTATTCGTTTGAAAATTTATTTTTACATTGCTCCTTAATTGTTATGTCTTTTTTTTTAAGTATGGTAAAATCATTGAGCATTAAAATTAATAGAGCCAATCGGAGATTAATTTTACTTTCCAAATAAAGAAAATTCCCTTTGTTTTCTAGTTACTGTATTTCTCCAAGTCTTTTGAATCAAAATTTCGTAATCAATAACCAAAGTTTTTTTTCCTACTTTTCCATTTAAAAACGGAAGAGATAGAATGTGCACTGGTGCAACCATATGCAAACTTAGTTTTTGTAATTTATATTAAAAGTGTAAAATTATATAACAAAGTTTGATTGTGAATCTTCACCGAAATATGTATAATTAAGGATGATTCTCAAAATATTTATAATAGTTTTGAAGAGAACACCCCACTTGTAATTTATAGATATTTGATTTTTAAAGATCAAATAAAACGGTAGAGCTATTTTTACGTATTTCAGCTCTTATGATCAAGATGTTTTATAATATAGAGATATATTGTATAGGCAAGTATTTAATAATGTATAAGTTACAGGCATAAATATTTAAGCATATTAGAGTTATGAAATAATTTACTCCCTAATTTGAGTTATCATAAAAATAAAGCAATTAAATGAAATCTTTTAAAGTTGGTTATTTAAAAAAATGAGGGATTTTTCTCGAAATTTTTTTTCTATCACCCTTCCTTTTATTTTCCCTCTGCCCTCTTTGAAAATTTTTAATATATATGTTAATTATGTACCAATTTTAAAGAAACATTAGACTTAAACAGTTTGACTTGCCAATTAGAGACATTTTTCCGTATTAAGAATTAAAACAATACCAATATAATGACTTTGCACAAATGATTATCCAATGCTCTTAAGAGTCAGATACTTTCACCTTTTCAAATACGCCTCCATCGTAAAAATTAAGAAAAAGCGCTGAGAAAATGACAAGTAATAGTAGTCATGGCAACGTCTTTAATTACGAGACTCTCATTGATCTTAAAATTGATTTACTCTATCATCTTAGTTTAGATAATTAAAGTGAATAATTAAAATGTTTTTCCATAATTAAATTTAAAAAACTATCGAAGAAAAGATCAGGTTGTTCAAGCACCTGGATGAATGCGAATGTACGAGAAGCGTCAGCGAATAATAATAAGATTTAAAAAATCGTCTCATAGGAAATGAGCATCGTAACAGATAAAAGAGAGATTTCTAAAAATAATTTCCTCAAATACACTTGAGCGGCATAAAAATGCATCGGGCAAAACGAGAGAATTTATTATAGAAGGATTGGAAAAGAAATGCCGTTCTCTTCACCACTTAAAAACGTGTGTTTCGTCGTTCATTTTATAAATTTTGGTGGAATGGATGTCAACGTAAGAAATGATTTAAAGATAGAGTAAAAATTTTGAAACTCAAAAATGTGAGGTACCAGAGTTGCTGATGCGAGTACATCGTAGCAATGGCTAGGAAAAATATTTAATATGTATGAAATAGTACAAAATAAAAATTAGAAATTTTAACTAAACGCGGCGAATAGCACTGGCGCAAAATGCTAGCAGACTGTGATATATATATTGGTCACTATGCTACACGGGTTTGTAATACTTTTCTAAAGAACTAATTAGGTAAGAACAGAACTTTTTGAACAGTGGAAAATGTTGGTAGTTTTGGTCCAATGCAGATCTCGGCCTTTTAATTGAGCTAGATATACCGGTAGCAAAATGAAGTAAATTCTCAACATGTGTTTTTAACCTATTTTTTCAAATTCCTATTAGTTCACACTCTCCCTGTATATATATTGCTCAAATTTTCAATCGTTAATAAAATACTTTTATTCATCCTCTCAATATATTATAATATTCATCCACTCAAGTTCAAATACATTTTTTAAGACTTGTAGTGGATGACATTTGATGTTAATACAATTTTTTCAAATATTAATTGAATATAATTGATGAAAATGCAGTTCAGCCAAACCACTTTTTGATTTAAATTGCCAAACTTAGATTTTTTACTGAACTTTAAGCTGAAGAGACCAGGTAGCTACATTTCGGCAAAATATCACCAAATAACTTCATAAAAAGTTACTAAAATAAAAAAGAAAATTTGTTGACCTAAGTAGGAATTGACTTTAAATTTTTTTTATATTACTTGTTTCTGTTAAAAATGATCTCGACGTTAAACGATAAAAAAAAAAAGGATCTGCTATATGAAGCGTTAACATTGAGCTTTTATCCTACCTTTTAATAAAAAGACATAATT
Source organism: Nephila pilipes (assembly GCA_019974015.1). NCBI lineage: Eukaryota > Metazoa > Arthropoda > Arachnida > Araneae > Nephilidae > Nephila > Nephila pilipes. The sequence goes on along the minus strand of BMAW01007242.1, from coordinate 83,091 downwards.
TTCAAAATAGTATCTGCATTTTTACAAATTAAGCTATAAACTATCAATTACATAAGACAGTGAAATTTCTTATTTTTAACAAAACTAGTTTTCAGGGTTGTTTTTCCCGTCGATTCGAGAGCTCGAATTCTGATACCACTCAAAGCTCCTCTTGTAACGGAGTTGAGTCGCTTTCAATCTGTCGTGGTTGCAAATATTTCCGTGGGGGTGATGTAGAAATTTGGAAAAATAGATACAAATTCCTTGTCCTTTTCACTTAACCGTGGTTCAGAATTATGAAGTCTGTCACCAATAACTCCCGTGTTGTTTCTAAGTGAGGCGTTAATAAACAATCAGGTTTTGAACTGAAGCAAATTTGTGAAGAAAACTTATTTTAGATAGTTTGTTTTTATCGAGGGAAATCTTTGAATTCTTTGCACGTTTGCTTTGGATTTTCTAACACTTTTGTTTTCTTTTAAATCTCAGTAGTCTTAAATTAAAATTTGTATTCTTATAGATTTTGTTTTGGTTTTTCCAATGCGTGAGTACATTACGATTTCGTAGTTATACAAGGTATATATAAATTGATATGTCAATAAACTTATCAAAATTAATGTTTTTTGGGATTCGTTATAAGAATCTCCAAAAATGGAAACGAAAAAACGGGTAAGTAACGTTTCTAAAGTAACGCGTGAAAAATGTACAACGTTTGCTTTGGAAATAAAATGCCCTTTATCTCACACAGAGAGCATATGGGCATCATTTCTGTAAAGAAGGTCTCATTCTATGTCTACAGTATTCGTATAAGTTAAATGTTTCAAGACAGGAAAGTCTTTCGTAGATACTTCAAGAAATTGATGCCTTCGCTTGACTCACAGATAGGCCAGTCTTGATCGCGTGGAGGAAAGCGTTGCTGAAAAACCAGAAACGTCGGCTCGACGCCGTTCTCACGAACATTAAATTATTCCTCATGTTTTCCTGATGTTCCGGCCCTAGATTTTTTTTTCTCTAGGGGTATCTTGAAGATCGTGTTTTCATCAGTAATCCTATGACCGTTGCTGATCTCAAGACCAATATTTGACCCGTATTTGTGATTGATTGTATTAACGACGCACTTAAAAGCAACACGAGGAATAGTGGCAACGAGCTTCGTCATTTTGAACCTCGTTCAAGTGGCGAGGACGACATTTGAGCTTGCACCTCCATCTCCACACCAAAACAATGGAAGGACCCAGGATCTAGACCATATTTACCGTGCATCAGCCCCTCTACAAGGTCTCTAACCTACGACTCGATGCAAACGATGCAGTCCGCGAGCTCTAGATCATGAAATGTAGGCTACCGCGCTCCCACCTTATTTATGAACTAGACAATAGAGAAAAATTTAGATATAATATTTTACATGTCTAGTTCAAAAAAGAAAAAAAATCCGTAAAATATATTACATAATATATGTAAATAAATACAGTATTCTCTCGGTAATCCCACTGATATCAGACAAGAGTCACACCAGATTATCGGAAAATTACTAATAATAACGCATTTAACCAGAAAAAGCTTTGTATTATTATATAAAATTTAATACGCAAAGCTCAAATGAAGTGTTAAACACTTGAAAGAACTAAAATTATAAAAAGAAATGTTCTGTTTGGATAGTCTACGTTACTCTATTGAAAAAGAAAGCCCAAAATGATGTCTGAAACATTTGCCTTCCCGAGTGAAAAGGCTGGATGACTGGCATGGCCAAAGGGTGAAGTGTCGAATTATAGAGTGCATATTCTATATTATAAAACATACATTAATTCAAAAGTTAAATTTAAAGTTATATTGATTCAAAGCCATGAAAGTATTTTTGGCTCACCCTGTGCTACTATACAAGACCATATAAATATCATGACAAATCTAAAGACTGTAAAACATATCAAATCCTTACAGAATTTCAATATCAAGTTATTTCAAAAACATCAATAGAAAAGAATTTATATGTCCGTTATATAGAGCTTAGTATTATTGTCAGTCTTTTGAGCGAGGAAGTCGAGAATATGTGAAGTATTAAAAAATACCAAAAATGTTTTGTGAGACAAGTTTTTTTAAAACCTGTATAGAATGCAAGAAATTTGAGTAATCTTTCGAGGTTTTTCCCTTCATTTTATTGAAAAGAATAAGAATCTATCGAAATTTGCTTTGAAAAGGGAAAATTCGAGAAAATGTACATAAATTAAAGTAACATTTTACATTTATTCATGAATTCCTGTTTATTTAATATTGGATTTCATGTCTAAAAATCTGAGAGAATACATAATTAATAAGTAAGAATATTGCAGTTTAATAAAAGGTGACTCGAATTATAATATTTAGTATAAATAAGAGAATGATCGCAAAATATGTCGTCGCTAAACTATTTAGGTCATGCATAGCTGAACGCGTACGAAAAAAGAAATTTTTTTTAAAGAATAAAAGTATTTTCGATTCCCGTTAAAAACACCAAGCGGGTGATTTTTTAACAGGTGAAACGAAACAGAAATATTTGTGAACAAATAATAACGAAATGCCCGTTAAAATTTCAGATTAATGATTGCATGACTATTCTTACATTGGAAAATGTAAGATTTGACTTTGGTAGTAGAGATTATAATAATCTTTTATACTCTAGTAAAAAAACACACACACAGAATGTTATTTAAATGAATATGAAATATAGAAGAAGTACGTATTTTTACTTCGTTTCACTTCACTAAATTCTTTCATTTGCTTTAACTTTTGTGCCTAAATGTTCTACTTGATAAAAAATTTATTCACCTATTAATTTAAGGTCTCCAACTACGTAAAAAAACTCAAATGTTGGAGGAAATACCGATTTTTTTAATCATCCATTAAAATATTTGAAATCTTCTCTTTCTAAAGCTACCTTCCATTTGTAGCTACTATACATAGAAATCAAGTTATACGTATTTTAATATCAGACATTTCCTTTGTTTTCTGAACAAGTTTTAACTTTAAATCCATTTTCTGAAGAATACAATTTTCAGTATGTTTACAATTTTTGAAAGGTAATAACTCGAATGTGTTTTTCTATATATTGATAAAATTTGGTAGAAATGTTTTTCATATTATTCTTAAGATCCTGAACTAGGAATTTTGTAATATATGGTATATAAGCGGATTTATTCACATTTTAATGCATAAGAGTGGAAGAATATTTTTTAAAAAAAAACGCGTGTTGTTATTTCGACTCATAACTCTGCAAATATTGTGAATTATTAAGAAATCCTAGTTCAGGCTTTATACAGGTGTCATATCAATACATATGCTGAATAACATTGTTATAGAAAGTTTTTTCATGAAAGCAGAATATTTTGAAAAGGTGCTATTTTTTCTCATTTTATGCTTAGTTTATGTATTTTAAATTTTTTTTATTGTAATAAAACTTTTGAAATGCTTTTTTATGTACATTCTAATTCAGATGATACTAAATATCAAAAAAAAATTATTCATTTATATGTTTTTTCAAAACTATGTTTCCGAACGTAGTCGGATACCTTAAGAAAATAGTATTTTTATCGAAAATTGTTATCAGGGTGTCTACAAATATGTTATTACTCAGTATAACTATAAATAACAAAAAAAAAAAAAAACCCGGAAGATATTGTCCAATCGTGAATTCTACATTTACTCAAAAAATGAATATGAAATTTACAAAAAGTATGTTTATTTTTACTTATCAGTTAACGGACTTAAACACGAAAAAGAAAGTACTAGAAAAGGATGCAAAAATATGTTTTTCAAAACTTTTTCACTTTCATTTCGGAATTTTTGAATAAAAAACTATTAGTGGAATGTATAATTTAATTTAGTGTAAATTAAATAGTCGCATAACATTATTGCCATACACAAGTTAGCTAATGTGTAGCATTATCCAGATCGATTCTGTAATATTGTTGATAAATTAATAAACCTTTGATGGGATTTGCTTTAATTATTTGAAATGCACACAATAAATCATATGGCGGATCGTGCGATTTTGTAATATAATCAAACGAACGATACTTGTTCTATATCATATTTTCCAAACTTTCTTCGAAACCCGTGCAGATTTCTAGCTCTGTTAAATTTATTCTACGAGTTTTGATGAAATCTCAATTCGAACTCATAAACTATCATCTACGAAATTCATGAATTTTCCATGAAGTTCTGTGGGGTGGTCTACTAGAACATAGAGGCAGGAATCACAAGGGAAAAGTAAGATGAAAATAACTTACCTTTCAATTTATCTGCGATAATAAAACTGTAAAGTTCTTATACTTTTATTCATATTCTTTTAGCTATGCAGTGCAGCAAGTTTCTTTTCCATCTGACAGAATCTTAGAAATGAAACTTATATAGGTTCTGACAAATTGGTATAATACGCAAAGAACTAAAAAGCGCATTAAAAAAAAATTTAAAAAGGCGCTGGTAATTTCCTACGAAAGCGGGAAGTTAATTCTATTAACTTTCGAGAAGGCACGAGCGAAATGTACCGCATCTTCTATTAACACGATGCAGAAGTAATATTACCCTTAGAAGATTTTCCAATTCGATCTAAATTAGTGCTACGGTCTTTCAATTTTGCCTCCTAGCGTATTTTTTATTGAATCTTTTCAAGGTGTAATTGGACACTGACGCTCTTCCAGTAGTCGTCAAAGACAACAGCGGTAAAAGTTAAGCGTTGAAAATTTAAAATTGCATTTTAATGGATGATGCTCAGAAGTGAGTTAGCAATTCCAGCAGTTTTGATTAAAGATGGAAATGAAGTTACGCCATTCGCTAACCTTTTATTGCCAATTAGAGCAAAGAGAGTGATAGAAATGCGATACATCCTTTCTCTTTCAAAGCCATTTTCTTATTAGATAAATGAAGCTCTTAAGTTACTTGAGAATGAAGACATTAGAGAGTGGGAAAGGCTTCATTTACGTCCTATGTTAATAAGTGGCAAATTCGAATCATTCACTAAACGCCAATAAAAAGTATAATTGAAATCTGGCACGCAACGACGCTGAAGAATAATGGCTGTAAGTACATTTATACCTAATTTATTTTACCTTTCCATCAAATCTACGAAGAAAATTTTTTTTTAAAAAAAAAGCCATTTCTGAAGAAAGATTTTTTTTTTTTTTTTGACAACGAATTTGAAAGCTTTTTACTTTTCGATTTCAGAAAGGGAGTTTTCTAGTCTTCTTTTTTAGTAATTATAATATACTGATATCGATATGAATCATATGCTGGTGTATGATAAGATGTATGATAGATGTGTAAACTGGGAAGTATACACAAATAATGCATAAATATACGAAATTCATGATTGAAAATACCTATTCAGGGATAAATGAAAAAAAAAAGTGGGTTAAATATTTATGGAAAACAATATTTTTGTGCAAATTCTTTAGTTGCACAAAAATATTTTTTTCATGTACTTAAGCGTACTCAATAAGCACTTGAAATTTTTAATTTTCTTCATTGAGTATTTAAAAGCAATGGAAGCAAAATTCAGGTCAAAGTATTTTTTGATAAAGTTCTGATTTTAAAATGAACATAATCTTCGCGATATATTTGGTACAGAGGCTTGTAAAAATTGGGATGGGAAAATACATTTATTGGGGATATCAGTCAGAAATAACTGCTATTATAAATGAAGAGATTATTTTGTAAATCTTCAGCTGTAAGTCTTTAATCTACCACAGTTGTTAAACACTGAGTTCTTTCAAGTTGGTAAAATAACTTGTTTTAAAATTGGTTTTATTATTGGTTCTTTTAAATATATTTATTAAGTTATTTCAAGTTCATTTTGTTTGTTATTTCAAGCTCTAATTCCTTTGTTATGCTTATGCAAAGGTAAAGTGTTCGCTTAAGGCTCCCGACTACCCGCCATTTTGATTTCGTCAGCTTAATGTTAATCCTACGGAATTTCGACTTTAATTCTCACATCTTTATTATTTGATCTATTTGAATGCAATAAAGTGCATCTGAAAGAGCAAAAAATAATGAATGCTTCTGTGGAATTACTTTTTTCTTCCTATTTTTAAAAATATTTGAAAATATTCTTTAAAGACCGGAAAACTGAAAAACGAATAATTAAAATAAGAATAAAAATATTTTTAAAATTCTTAGGAAAAAAGTGATTCCACAGAAGCATTCATTATTTTGTGTTCTTTCAGATGCACTTTATTGCATTCAAATAGATCAAATAATAAAGATGTGAGAATTAAAGTAGAAATTTCATAGGATTAACATTACGGCCACGAAATCAAAATGGCGGGTAGACGGGAGCCTTAACCCGATTCATCAAAAATTATTTTTTATAAAAGGTCACCAAATTTAGTGTCAATTGCATATTTAATGTAAGGACTATTGAGGCCGCGGTAGCCTAGTGATCATGGCATCGGATTCGTGGCCGGCGGTTTTCGTTCAGTCGCGGGTTCGATCTTTGGCCGCTAAAGACCCTCCGTGTAGCCGGGGCTGATGCACGTTAAATCTATCGGGGCCCAAAGTCCTCCCGTTGGTGTGGTGTGGAAGTTCGGAGAGGGGGTGCCAGTTCAGGTGTCGTCCTCGTCACTTGACCATGGTTCAAAATTACAAGGTCTGTCGCCAATAGCCCTCGTGTTGCTTCTAGTGCGACGTTAATAAAAACTAAACTAAAACTGTAAGAACTATTGTGTATATTTCATTAAATTAAAATTTATTTAAGAGAAGTAGTAGATTTACTTTGCTTGTAGATTTACTTTACTACTTTGACTGTGCTTGTCGTTTCAGTTGTAGATTTTTAAACTTTTAAGAAACATCTCATGATACTTTCAAGGTGCTTTAAAATATAAAGAAACTTCTCTTTCCTTACACTTGAATTTCATTGCTTAGAAATGAATACAACTGTCTACGTTTGAGAGAAACAATAAAAAAATACAATGTGATAGATTAATACTCCGAATATTATACTAATCAGGGGGATGAGAGATTAAAAGAGATACGACTAAAGCTTTTCACATACAAACAAACAAACATAAATCAAACCATTGATTCAAAAGCTCAGTTGTAAGCAGCTCACAATGAATTACGTCTAAAAATATAAATATTAACTTTTCGCAAACTAAAATTTTAAATGACCATGTCAAAAATGCATTGAATTCCAAAACTATTAGAGAAAATTTTTAAAAAATATGACTTAATTTACATTTTTGAATAGGGTGGGAACTTCTTTTCTTTTACACGAGCTGTTTTGATATGTGTTTCTGTTTATAGTTAAAGAAATTTTCTTTCATCTTAGATTCCTTGAATAAAACATCTACACATTTGATTGTTGGAGACACTTATAGAAAAAGTAAGTCAATTGCATTTAAAAAAAATAATTTTTTTAAAATTAATTCTAAGCGGAACAATATTTCTTCATTTTTTTCAGCATACAAGGAAAATAAATTTCCTCTAGTAATATCTCAATAAGAGTATTTTTTATACATATTTACTCATTTAACATAAATTAATTGAATTAAAAACCTATTCTATAATTAGAACTCATATACAGACACAAGGAATTCGTTATATATTAATACACTTTTAGTTTGGGGATTTGTTTGTGTAATGGAAAGTTTAAATCTATCATTTTATTTTTCTAGACATCAGGGAATTCTAATATTTCCTTTTTAGCGTAAGACTTGTTAAATCCTACCTTTTTTATTGTTTGATTTTGGAATTAAGATATATGCCTTTTTTTTTTGTTTATGTCTTTTCAATCAGTTACAGATATAAGTTAATATTAGGACTTGAAACGGGCCTAGAGAAATTGAAATCTTGTGAAATGTCTAATGATATGAATATAAATGATTGTTTTGGAAATAAGGATAAAAATTACAAATTTTATAGAAATAGAGATTATAATATAAAATCAAGTAGTAATGAAGGTGATATAAGGGATAAAAAAATTTACATTATAGTTAATAGTGAAGTTTATGATCAAAATTCTAAATTTGCATTTTGAAAAACATTTAATTGCATATATTTGTTAAATTGTAAAAAAATGTCAGAATAAATAAGTATGTTGGATGAACTTCAATTAATATTAACATTAGAATCAATAAATATAAGTTTGAAAGAAAAACTGTAATAATAAACCACCCTCTAAAAAATGCTATAAAATTAAGATGACATTTTTACTGACAAAAATTTGAAAACGTTGAAATCTTTTGTAAAAAATGATGCAAACACTAAAAAGAATTATGGTGAAAAATGCACTATATTAGTTATTGCAATTTACAGTACTATTAATCCATTTAAATTTAATGTATTATATCATCACAAAATGTTTTGTAAACTACTGAACGAAATGATAGTACAATTTTCTTACGATAATAATAAAAATAAAGAGGTTAAAAATAATAGAAAAATTAGGAATTGTAAAAGAAAAGCCTTAGATATAGAAGAAATAGAAAAATAAAATATGTGAAGGAAATAATAATTTTGAAAATAATTATAGAATATTAAAAATATTAAATAACTTATTTTTGGTCAAAGAAAAAAATAAGTAAGTATTCTAAACGATAACTCGTTAAATGTAATAAAATAGACAGCCAATGTATGTATATTATTCAAGATATTACTCACTACCAAGTAAATGAATGTAGGAATATAGGAAATAATAAATGAAATTTTAGTATAAAATATTGTACTTTAAGTTTCAAGAAAATAAATATCTTAACAGGATTGATATTAATATTTTTTTTTTCAAAAGTAAGAAATTTCTTCGAATTTAAAATATTACAAATAAAAAAGTTTTTAGATATATTAAAAATGGTTATATTTGTTTTTTTATTTACAGATATGAATGACTGTTAAAGATATCTAGAATGATCTAAATTGATAATTGCAAAAAATATGAAGAATTTATTAATATAGAGCACCAATACATATTTATAAGAGATTTAAGTATTATGAAAGATAAAGTCCAGAGTGATATAATAATGAAAGGTTCAGGATTCAAGATTATGATTTCTGATTACTAAAAACTTCAATAAAAATGTTTATAAGGATATTGATCAAGCAATATTTATAAGGATAATATCCCCAATCTTTCTATAAAACATAATTTACCTAAGGAAGCATTTAATGAGTTCAATATGGCAGTGGTATCCTAGTCATCATGGTCGTGGACTAGCGGCCGGCTGTTTTCGTCTTTTCATGGATTCAAGCCTCGATGCCAATAAAGACCATCCGAGTAGCAGGGTACACATTAAATCTGTCGAGACCCAAAGTCTTCCTGTTGGGTGGTGTAGAAGTTAGGAGAGGTTGTGCAGCTCTCCGGTGTCGTCCTCGTCATTTGATCCCGACTCAAAATTACGAGTACCGTCACCAATTGCCCACGTGTTTCTTCTAATGCGACGATCATAAAACCAAACCAATGTGAGTGCAAATACTATATTAATAAAGATGTTAATAATGAAAGCTATAAAACTAAAGATAGTAAAAAACATTTATGAGACAAAAAAACAACAACATTCAGAACTACAAATGGATTTTACAAAATGTTACGTTGAAAAAGTATCTTTTAATTATGTAATTACAGATAAATATATTTTTTATTCCGTATTTATTGATAAACATCTAGAAGTAAACAATTTTAGTGATTCAGAAATTAATAATAGAATTATAGCTCTTTATAAAAATAGGACTATAAATAACATAAAATTAAAAAACGTTCTATGCAAACTTTTGCCAATAACAGATTCAGCTACCCAAGATGCGTTTTTTTTATAATTATTATTAAATGACCCAATTAAGTATAAAAATTAGTGTAAAAAATGAAATATTGAGAAATGGACAATAATAAACTTTTCCAATATTAAAGTTAAAGCAAATGATAAATTATTAATGAATATGTTTCAGCTAAATGTAATTAAGATTGAAGCAAACGATAAAAAAATTGAAAAGTGATCTGTTACGCCAAAAGTGATCCACCTAAAGCAATAGCCCCTTGGGTAGCTAAAAAATGGCTGCCTCACAGCGGTCTTAAAATTTTGAATAATGTTATTTATTTTCAGTCATATCTTGATTCCAGTTTACATATGATTTAAAGTAATACATAAATCGATAAGTAAATAAAATACATAATTTTTATATTTAATTTACTTCAATCCTCAATTAAAAAATTGGGGGAAATTTATTTCGACATATTTTTGAGATTTTACTTCATTAGTGATGAAAGTAGTTATCAGACATATATTGCATATATTTTATCTCAATCCTTTAAAAAATTCAGGAGAAATTTATTCTGGTGTATTTTTTTTAAAAATTAAGTTCGTTACTGGAATACATCAAAAGTATACGAAAAAGCAAGATAAATTTCTGAAAAGTGTTCAGGTATGACATTTTTGTGTTAACTAAAACTAGCCCCTTGGGTATCTAGTAAAATTATCAACTCATCTTTATAACTCAAAAATTTCATAAACTCTTATCAAATTTAAACACTCACTAACGGTTATAACTCCTAAATTGGAAAAAGCAGGTAAAATATTACAAACAGACTTTATAAGACACTATTAATAAATTTAATAACTCAGCAATCATTAAAAATAGCTTAGATATAATGAATAATATAAAGAAAAAAATATGTTATTAAGATTATGTATGGATAGTTATTACTATGAAGATCTATTTAATTCTACAGACAGAAATGATCTAGTAAAGATATAATTAATTATTTTCAAGATTTTCAATGTTAATAATTTTTTTTTAGTTCTTATGAAAAATTTAATTCATTAGAAATATTGTACTTAAAGAAAAGTACATTAAATAAAATGATAAAAAATTTAAATAAACTAAAGCTATTCCACAAGAGCATGTAAGTTTTAGTCTGGCTAATATTACGCTTTTTTGAGCAAAGTTATTGATAAATATAATTTTACTACTTATGATGATCAATGATCTAATTATTTTGAATTACAATAAGCATTTTGATAAAAAACAAAATCTATCTTTATATCCTCTCTAATTAAATTTAATTCAAACTAATAATAATTAGTGTGAAACAGAATATTTAGATATGAAATTGAAATTTGTAGAAGATAAAAATTTTAACAATATTATGATAAGAGAGATTAGAGAGAAATATCATTTTAATAAGGTACCTTTCTAAGACACTTCTTTAATATTTCTATTTTTATAAACATTTTTTATCGGGGTATCATTATTTTTTAATTCTCGTATTATGCGTTATATTAATTTAGTAACAAGTTCAATATTTAAAAATAATAATCATGAAAAGTTTTTCTCAAGCTGCGTCAAGGCAAATTATTTTCTTAATTTTTTAAATATACAGTTAAGAATACATATATATGTGTGTACGTATTTATTTATGTGTACAATTAAGAATATATATATATATATATATATATGTGTGTGTGTGTGTGTATGTATTTATTTATGTGTGTTATTTACTTAATAAACTATAATAGAATAATGTTTGATTTTATATTAATTAGAAATTAATTTCATTCAGCTCTTTGCTAATAGATTGCGACTCTATTATTATATTATATGTTCTTATGTTATGAGTTTCTATATAACATATTTAAATTTAAAATTAAAATTTAATTATAAAAATGATTAAATGGTACATTAATTTTTTTAGAATTCAAATGTTTTATAGTTTTTTTCTGCTTATAATGGGTTTCTTTTTTGTAGTAAAATTTGTTGCACTTATAACTTTTTGGGGACCCTTATTTCATGAATTTATTCAATCAAGCAGAAATGACGATGAATTTTATAAGCGAGAGCCATTTGGGATTTTCGGGAGTTTTTAGTTTTAGTTTTAGTTTAGCTTTTTATTAACGTATGGCCTCGTATGTCTTCTAGGCGCACTAGAAGCCATACGAGGGTTATTGGCGACGGACCTCGTAATTTTGAACCACGTTCAAGTAACGAGGAAGACACCTGAGCTGGCACCCCTCTCTCCGAACTTCCACACCACACCAACGGGAGGACTTTGGGCCCCGACAGATTTAACGTGCATCAGCCCCGGCTACACGGAGGGTCTTTAGCGGCTAAGGATCGAACCCGCGACTGAACGAAAATCGCCGGCCACGAATCTGGAACCTTGGGGATTTTTGGGAGAGAACATAGGTTTGAGGTAGATAAGTATTTCATTACCCAGTTTCAGGTTCAGGAAGTTAAAAAGTGTATAAATGATGCATATGTGGTTTTTAAAGGATTATTTTAAATATTGGATAAAATGAATTTTCTTTACTTTGGTTTATTTATTTTCTTTAATTTAATTACTTTTTATTACTAATTTTTTCTTGTATTTGATTTTTTACCATTTTATTATGAAATAATTTTGCTGAATGGAATTGGTTAGATCCATTTTATTTCAATACAATCACGCATTCTCAATCCTAAGCCTAAGACAGCATTTTAAATTGCTTTTCTTCCATTTTTTTTATTTTGTTATCTGAATTTTCTTGATTTCTACTTTGTAAGTTTTTGTAGGTTTACGTCTTTTGAGACCATTATAATAGTTGAACATTCTTACATTACTAGTTTTAGTTTTACATTTTAAATATGGTTCAATTTTCATATTGCTATAGTAAGTAATTTGATATAAGTTTTTATGCACATTTATTGTAACCTCTTTATGATGCCTTTCTTCGATGGTTCTCTCCGACTGGGGGGGGGGAGAAGCAGTCATGAATCCCCCAGTAGACCATCTTCGTTGTCTCCATACCTTTGCGGAATCGAATTTTCTGAAATTGAATAAAAAGGTACAAAATAAAGAAAAGAAATTAAAAAAAAAAAAAGAAAGAAAGAAAGAAAGAGAGAGAGAGAAAACGTAATGCTATTTAGCACCATTTCTCCTCTTAATTCCTCTTCCGAATTGTTTCCCCTTGAGCCTTTCCTTTTCCGATCCTGATCGTATCCTTTTCCTCCGTCAGTACTGCTTTTCAGAGGCATGTTTTTTACCAGATTTGCTTTCGGCAGCCCTTTCGAATACTCATTTATTTACCTCTCTAAATTAGGAACCGTATCGGGCATGCGGTACGTGGCATTTACTTAGGTTGTCGACAGGAAGGTTTTATAGCTCATGGATGTGGTTTTCTTTGAGAACAAAGGGTTCCTAAGGAATCCGCTGATGGAGACTTTTTAAATTTTTCGAAAATATTGAATGATGTTATCATTGAGGAAGTTGACATACATAATCCGGCAACTTGAAAAAAACATCTCTGAACATCCTAATGGTGTACGGTCGTATTTCATACAGATTTTCAGAACTTTAAGGGGTGCTGGGATCCCGAAGAAGATTTTGGAATCCAAGCTAGAATTTGAACGAATTTATTGTTCGTATTTAAAGTTAGGCGACTTCTAGAGCGCGTTTGGATACAGAGGTATCATTATAATATTCTTTCTTTCTTGATTTACGCTGGGAATTTCCAACCACCTGTTCGTAGACATGAACAAATCAGAGACATGTTGAAAACTGGGATACAGAATAGAAACTGAATAGCATTATGGGGAATTGTACATTTATTTCAACAGGATTATAATTCATTATTAGAAATAAACTAACATTAAGCTCAAGGCGCTTTCATCGAAACTAAAGCCACCATCTTTAGTCTATGGAAAATTTGCTTTCTACACATCCACGCAGTGATTGTTTTAAACCAGGCAAACCCTAAATATCGTCTGAGCCGCTTATATATATATTCCTCACTTTCTATCTTAACACTCACACTCACACACATTTTCACTTAGGAAGCACACGCAGGTTTAAATAAAGAGTATGAGATTGAATCTTAAATGGAAATTTTATTAATAAAAATAATAAATAATATATTAATTATAAATTTAGCTTGAATGGAATCAACATAAATTTATTACAAATTTCAACAAGAAGAAGATGAAAACTTATCTCGACTTCACTGCTTAACGAGAGGTGTATGTATATATATATATATATATATATATATATATATATATATATATATATATATATATTTATATATATATATACGAAGAAGAAAATGTAACTTCGCTTCAGTTTCTACTTCTTTGCATAAGTTCTCGAGAATAAATATGGTTCGCAGATGATTTCCTCTGCCAACAATGGTCGAATGCAACCTGTGGATCAAAGTTTAATGCAGCGAGTTAATTGGAGTTCAGTTCGATGCAGCGAGTGAATGGATATAGGTTGAGACTGGATTCAGCTGTTGTGCCATAAACCTATATTCATTCAAACCTACATTCATTTCAGACGCGTTATTAAGTTTCAATAACTCCAAAACTTGAAGTGAAATTTAACGATATTTAAATATTTTAGTCTAATATTATGATGAGAAAGTAGATGCAAAAAATAAGTTTGTAAACATTGAGTTAATTCATATGAATTATTTAATTATATATGTTTTTCTATAATTCGGTTTTCTTTAAGGTGTTAAGAAAGACCCTTTGTTAAATAAAACTTCTTTAAAATTTACGTGTTAATAGTTACTTGAGTCTCTTCTCAATTGTGTAATAAAATAGTAAACTGTACTAACATGATGGTAAATTAATTTACTCGAATCCATCTGATAGTGTGTTAATTTTATACGATTTTTATTCAAGATATAAAAATATAAATTGAAAAGAGGCTTAATTTGTTACACATTTAAATAACATTTATTTTTGTAATTAATATATATCACATAATTTAGGGGGGATGATCTCACAATTAATTAATTATTGATGTATTTTTGTTAATATAAATAAACCCATTTAACTGAAAAATAATTGTATCGTAATTTAATTCAAATACCCGAGTAATATGAATGGCAATGCAGTACGCAACAAACGTCAGCAACATGGAATTGTCTAAATGCTTTTGAGTTATGTTTTAATAATTGAGACGGATGATTATAATTCGCCGTGTAGAAGTAAAACAGACAGTAGACACATAATTTCAGACCACATGGAATAGAAATTTATATCCTATTAATTTATTAACCAAGTAAACTTGTGTATTATATAATATTTGTGAACAAATTTATTAGGGTGTTTTAGATACAGCATTGAAGTTTTTTTTTCTTGTTATTCCTTTTTATATGATTAAACTTTTGTTTAGACGTTTAAACGTGATCCTTTTTCTGAAAAGTAGATTTTTTTTATTTAGTTTACACAAAAACTCAACGAAACAGTGCTTCGTCTTCTTTATGCTTGTAACTTAGGGCTGAACGAAAAAGCAATAGGTCTGATTTTAATACTTAATTTCACACATTACAAATATTATAGATAAATTTCTCATATAATTTCATATTTTCTCAATCCTGTTATTGTTTATTTATGTAATTGTTTAAAATTATTATTTGTAATTATTGTTTGTAATTATGGGTGTGCCACATTCATCATATTTATCTGAAATGAAATCTATTTTTTTTCTCACTCCAGAGTAGTTTAGCAATTTTTATTTACCCTGAGGTTCATGGAATTTATAGGTTCATGGAATTTTGAGGTTCACGGAATTTTCGAATGCTTAGACAAATTCAAAACGTACATGAATTTGTCTAAGCATTCGAAACATAATTTTTCTTGAATTCGTTCTTTTCAAGATAAATTGTTGTTACTGATCCTTGATTTGAAAGAAATTTTTTTAAAAAAAAATCATGCACAGAATTCGATTTTTCAGGTTACATCTGAATAAAAGAACGTTCTGAAATGCAGGAGATATGAAACGATGAAACGTACAAAAGCAAACGCGATCTCTTACATTTCAGTGTCCTATGAAACTTTGTTCTTAGATGTAATGTAATAACATTAAATGTTATTTTAAATGTGTTTGTCTATTCAATGATTTTAGATGTTTTATTGATTCGAGTAATTCTTCATATTGGAGTGGATTCAGTTAGATTTAAAGGTCCTTCTAAATGCATTCATCGATTGTCGAATAGAATTTATCTATATAATATATATTTAATTTCCTTTTACACATATATAAATAATACCCACACACTCACATACAACTTTGTAAATGTGCTAAACAGTTCAGTTGTTGTCGGAGTACTGTTATGTGAGGTTGTCATTGCATTATGTCAGAGTTAACAGACTTCGAACGAGGGCAAATTGTTGGAGCACGTATGGTAGGTGCTTCCGTAAGCAAGGTAGCCGAGGTGTTTAGTGTTTCAAGAGGTACTGTATCGAAGATTTATTCCGCATATTTGAAAAGCGGAAAAATATCATCTGCTAAATCACAGCGCGGACGAAAGTGTGTGCTGAGTGATCGTGACAGACGATCATTAAGGGCAATTGTGACGAAAAATAAGAAGACCACAGCTGCAAAAGTTTCTGCTGAAATGAATGTTGTGTTACAGAACCCTGTGAGTACCAAAACAATTAGAAGGGAGCTTCATAAACAGGGAATTTCTGGCAATTGAGAAGCCACTCATCAGTGATGCTAATGCCCGTAACAGGAAAAGGTGGTGTTTAAGTCATAAAGCCTGGACTATAGGGCAGTGGAAGCGTGTAATATGGTCTGACGAGTCTTCTTTCACATTGTTTCCCACTTCTGGCCGAGTTTACGTCTGGAGAACGCCATCTCAAGCCTATAATACAGACTGCTTGTTGCCAAGAGTGGAACATGGCGGGGGTTCTGTTATGGTTTGGGCAGCCATATCGTGGTTCTCTGCTGGCCCCATGATAACTGTGTCAGGGCACATGACTGCCAAGACTTATGTGAACATTTTGGCAGATCAAGTTCATCCCATGGTACAAACTTTGTTCCCCGATGGTGAAGGTGTTTTCCAAGACGACAAAGCCCCTGTTCACACAGCTCACATTGTCCAGGACTGGTTTTCTGAGCACGAGGAGGATATGTCCCATCTCCCCTGGCCACCACAGTCACCAGACCTGAATATTATCGAACCTTTGTGGTCTACATTGGAACGGAAAGTGCGTTCTCGTTCTCCACCGCCAACATCGTTATCTGAACTTGCCACCGTTTTGCAGGAAGAATGGTATAATATTCCCTTGGCACACATACAGGAACTGTATTTATCCATTCCGAGAAGACTGCAAGCTATTTTGGATGCCAACGGGTTTCCTACACCATATTAAGCAAAGAAACATGTTTTTTAAAAGGTGTTTCCATATTTTTGTCCAACCCCTGTATATCGTAGTATCAATACAAAACAAACATGATGATGAATACCGAACTTGAACTATTAGGTCTCCACCAGATGGGAGAAAGCAAAATAATGTGCAGAAGTTTTCTCTTGCAGAAGGAAGCTGCAACAGTATAAATGTATTTGTTATTATTATTTTCACTTTTATAATAGAATTTTATAAATGTTACTTTTTCCTACCACAAATAAAGCGATGAAATTGTTCTTTCCCCCTATTTTTTTTAACAACGGCAATAGTTCTAAATTCCTTCCTTTAGTCTTGTGAAGAAAGAATTTCGGTGAATATGTTAGAAAAAAAAGCATCTCAAATAAAAAATCGCAATA
Source organism: Nephila pilipes (assembly GCA_019974015.1). Taxonomy (NCBI): domain Eukaryota; kingdom Metazoa; phylum Arthropoda; class Arachnida; order Araneae; family Nephilidae; genus Nephila; species Nephila pilipes. Next base: position 65,626 of record BMAW01007242.1, on the reverse strand, counting down.
ATCCAGGGACAAATGTAAAGCTATTGTAGTAAAATAAAACTGGTTTGACATTTAAATTAGGAGAGCATATAACATTTCCAATAACTTCATTAAGACAATGTATATCATGTTATAATAAATAACATATAAATGATGTGTAAAGACCTTATCACACGAATAGTCTTCATTTAACAAATATACGTATTATTGGAAAATTAATGATGAAATAAAAGCTATCATTTTTTTCAACCTCGAAGGTAAAAGTAACACTCAAAGCTGTTCATTTGATAAACTAAATCATGTTCAAACTTACTCTTAATTGATTGATATTTTCTATAACTACCTGAAAATATCCCTAACAGTATCTGATTAACTTGTTGTTCACTTGTGCAGTCAAGTCTCCTATGACGCGATCAATTAATTTATTTGGATACCATGTTATAAGAAACTTAAGAATTAAGTCAAACCAGAAAATACGTTCTATGGTAACCACCTTAAGGCAATACAGAAATAAGACAAATCAGATTACTTTATATCTCCTAATATGGAAACCACTGTCACGTTTTAAGAACTCAAAATTAATACAAATTAAACGAATTCGTACAGTGTTACATAGAATTTCAGAAATAAAATTGCACATAAATCAGATTTTTATAAAAACTGTTTTCTTATAGTATCAAATTGTGATTGATACGGCTTGTAAACAAAATTTTATAATAGAAATGACACTGAATATTATGTAGAACAGTTGTCCTTATTTTTTCTCTTATTTAAGTACCGAATCACGGATTTATTCAAATATAGCGATTTTTGTAACTTATGATATGTTTTCTCCACTCTTCAAACTATTTAAAGTTTAAATTTTGTCCACTAGAAATAAATATTTTCTTTTTAACTGTTTTTTGTTTTTATTTACATCAGCCGTTTTGCAAACAAATGGATATTAATTTTTTTCGGGTAAGTATCATGCGACAAATAAAAAAATACGTAGATTTTTCTCTAATGTTGTACTATTCTAGTAACGTAAATTAAACTAGCCCAAAGAGCTGTAATACATATTCGTCCTAACGCACTTAAAGACAAACTTAGAATAAATTAAAATAGAAAGCCTTATAGTGTGTTTGCTCATTTATGGAGAAATTCTTTGATAACTATAATTGATATACAAAGAAATACACCCATAAATATCAACTACAAAAATTTACCACAGCGAATAAGTGCTGCCATAGAAAATATTTTGAAGAAATTTGAGTTGTTGTAATGTTCTTGAGCGAGAACCGAGCTTTAAGGAGACCGCGTTATAGGAGATTTGTTGCAATTTTTGCTCCGTATTATATGAAAATCGGGTTTAAAAATACCACATCATTGGGGACTTGACTGTACTTTACAAACTTGACAGTAACTAATTTTTATGAATTATCCCCCCCCTCTTATTAAGAGAATATAAATTTCTGCTTGATGGATTTTTAAGTTATAATTGTGTCAGATTGAGAAAATGTGTTTAACCATCAAATTTTTTTAAAAGATTTTTCACGATGTATTTGATCTTTCTAGACTCTTTGAAGAAATTCATTTTAACTACCCAATTCATTTAATTCGTTATTATGACCTTTTCTGCTCGATATATTTATCCAGTAGAAATAATTTCAGAAATTCTCCCTTAAATGAATGCCATGCTTTATGCAAACATGTAGATTTTTTTCATTTCCGATTTCTTTGTTATGCATGATCTGCTCAAATTTCATTTTTAGCTGAGAAGATTCAGTTATCTTTTCAATATTTTTTTACATGTTTAATTATATTGAGATTAAAATGTTTTGTGGATTTTATTTAATTGAAATAATTCGCTTTCTTCTTCCTTTATGTATCTCTTATTATTGTCATAATTATTTAAATATTATAATTAATGTAGAAAAAATTAATACCTGTAATATGGAACGTTTTCCATCGATTAGGCTAAGCTCACTTGTTCTTTTCAAAAGTGCACTCGTAAAATCGCAGTCACCAACTTCAGACTAGGTCGGTCGGGATAGCCTAGTGGTCATGGTCGCGGACTCGCGGCCGGCGTTTTTAATCAAGTCATGAGTTAGAACCTTTATGCCACTAAAGACCTGCCGTGTAGCCGATGCACTTTAAATTTATCGAGGCTTAATGTACTAGCATTGGCTTGGTGTATAAGTTTTAGAGAGGATGGGGCTAGCTCAGAGATGTCGTCCTCGTCCCTTGACCGAGATTTAGAACTATAAGGTCCGTCACCAATAGCCCTCGTGTTGCTTTGCAGTATGACGTTAATAAAATCATCCAATCAGAGTAGGTACACGCATTTGTTGCAGTCGAGATCAGTACAAAAATGGATTTCGTTGAAAGAAACGGCGTTTTGGAGGCTGTTATTACATTTTATTACCAAATAAATAATAAAAAGGATTCTTCGGTGCATTCATCAACCCATCAATGGCTATTTAAAGGACGATTCTATGTACTTCACCAAGATTTGATTGAATATCCCCCAGCCCCCCCCCCCCCCAGTTTTATCGGACGAGCTTAAGCAGTTTTCATGAACTACTGAAACTGATAGCACCAATGATTATTTTAAGATTCACCAAATGTGTGCCAAAGAGGAATGATTGTCTATTACGCTGAGAATAGTTAAAAATTTATTGCGTTAAAGTATATTTTACTCCAAAATTTATTTAGAAATTGGATTAAAATATCATTATTCAAAACATATATAAAAAAAATGAATTTTATTGATTAGATAAATTATAGTCAATAAAATTCTGTATTTTTGTTTTCAGTTTTTTGGAGGGTAAAAAAATCTGGTAAAGAAGATTTTTGCTGCTAAGCAGCTTTATACTAGTCGGAAAAGAAGAATATCGAAACTACGGTGGTTTGATTCTGTTGATTCGGATTTTAAGAGGATTATGGAGAAGGAAATGGGAGACTAAAACAAAAGGCAGATTATCTTGGAGGATTCCTCAAAACAAAGTATGAGCTCACCCTGGGCTGTTGAGTCAAATATTATGATGATATGTGATAAATTACAGAGGTTAGAAGAATATGACGAAGGAGCAAATCACTAAAGTCTAATCCTGATCATGTGGAACATAATGTGTGAATGTTGAGTAATTGCTATAAATCAATCCATTACATTGAATTCACTGCGAAGTTGATCTAACTGGAGTTAGTTTTGGTTAGAAGGTATGTCATGGGGAGTAAAGGGATATTATTTACCTTTATGCGGATAAAGGTAAATAATATGTTGGTGAAGGATTTGCGAATGCAGAGCGATGCCTTGCGTTTCTAAAGATTTTTAATATTTCGAATTTCAAATAATACTATTTATCCTTTTATTTTTTTAAATATGAGGATTGATATGAAAACTAAGCTTCTATACTCACATCTCTGCATTTTTTGTTTTCCTTTAAGATCTTTAGTAAAGTACTGTCATATGAATTCCGCGTTACTGAAGATTTGAAGACTGGGATTCGTTTTCTTCAGTTTGTCCTCTAGGGACTTTTGATTGTTACTACTTCCTTTGTTCGTGTTGTTTTACGGTGTTGCAGAAATATTACCGCAGGGCTGCTGAGCGCTCACTGTAGAAAGTGAAAACATACATGTACTTTCTTTCTTAGTAACATGAGATGTTCTTTATTTCTGGTAAGAAAATTTCCCTAGCACAACAATCTTTCAAGTTAGTTTATTTTTTTTAAAAAAAATTTCCTTTCCTGAAATTAATTAAAAATATTTATTAAAGAATCCTTATAATATTGTTTACTGAGAATTTTGTTGAAACATTTCTTTCATTTATTTTTGATTTCTTGTTAAAAGAAAACTTCAACTCGTTACATTTTCATTACATTAAGGACTCGTAACGGTTTCTAATGCGTTTCCCACCTCAACTAAACTTTTAGGCTACTTTTAACGTTATTTGATAGGAGAATGTCCTCTCTTGAAGGAACCGTGATTTATGTAAATTAGCATTAATATAATAAGGTGTATAGTAAATAGAAAATCATCAGGTTGCTGTATTGGAGGACATCGAGAAAGACTGGACACCATCTCCAGTTCCTTTCTCGCACCAAGCACACGATATTGGTATGAGAAAGAGATCTAAGAGTTTTCCTGAGTCGGATTAGTAAGGATATCCATAGAAACCACTGCTTTCTTTTTTTTTCCAGTGCCATCTGCTGATTAGAATTAAAATTTACTAGCTTCTTAAGTGCAGAAACACTACCAATTTACTAACGATTATACGAAATATATGGCAAATTATTAATTAAATATCGAAATCGAAGCAAATTATTGAAAATTAAGGTGAATGTATTTTAAATGTAAAGATTACTACAGTTTGATAAGATTGAATAGAATTTTGATACCTGCTCTTTATAAATGAAGATTTAATAATAAAAAATAATGCCAATGTTTGTGTAGTTAATTGTAAAATATTCAAATCTATGTTTTTGCAACTTGTTTCTGTAATAGTTATGGAAATATAATTACTTGTTATGCTGGAAATCAAACAAATGGATTTTTATCTTATATTTAATATTTTTCATTTTTTTTTAGAAAAGAAAGAGAAAAATGCTGCTTTAAGTACTTTTTTGTTGGTGCTCCTATATAGGTATTTTCGTTCCAGTTACGTATTGCTGGTATGAATAAAGATAAGAACCATCTTTGTTAAAAATGTGGTTTAAGATACGGATTCATCATTAGTTGGGGAAAAAGTAAGGTGCAAATGTGAAATTGCAAATAATTGTCGTTCATCTTTCATGAAAATGTGTTTATTTTGTTATTATTTTAATTACAAAGGTTTTTGTGATTTTCGTATGTTCTTTATGTTTTTTAAAAATTTCTAATGACTGAATTTACCTAAATTTCAAAGAAGATGATAAAATCAGCACTCAAAGAAGCAAAAATCAACAATAATAGGAATTTTCTCTTCAAATCGGGATTCGGCTACACATTCTTTGTTGGGAATAACAGCTTGTTCAACAACTTCTTGCGTGTTTGTTCCAATCCCTTGCTGACCTATAATCAGGGGTGTCAAGTTATGTTGTTGTATTCGTTAATATGTCGGGTTTGTATAAGTGTGACTCCGCCTCTGTTTTAACTAAACCCCTCCATTATAATTTATTAGAAAATTCGTGTAATATTACATCCACATTTCTGTATATTTAAAAAAAAAACATTTCAGTGAACTCTTTTTCTATAACAAATTCTGTAATTATCTGTTTTACAGAATTTTATCCAGAATTCTGCTTATAATGATAAACTTCAGAAAAATGCTTGTAGAAATGGGAAAATTCTACGTTTTTGAAATAATATGTTGTATTTTGCATTCCGCTTTCTTCATGTAAATATCTGCTAATATTAGCAATCAGAAAACTATCAGATAAAGAAAGAGTAGTTTTGTTCAGCATTTGATGTAATTTTATAAATTTTTCTGACAATGAGGGACATTACTTACTTTCCTGTGAAATGATTAACAGTATTAAATTCTTCATTTATGATGGTTATTAGTCACACATACGGTTTTCTTTTGGTAATAATGCTATGTGTAATGTATACAAATGTTCATTATTAAGAACTCAAATTAAAGAACTAGATATAAGATGCATATTTTTAAGAAACATTGATAAACATAACAGATGCATTCTTCTTCCATTCAGTTTTTAACAGCCAGATCATAACCCTTTTGAACTGAAGTTTTCAAATCTCGAATCAGATTATTATTGTAAAATAGTGATTCAAATTTTAGTAAATGAATAATTTTTAATGTGTATATATTTTCTATAATCATAAAGAAAAACCAGTTACTTAATGATAACATATTGCAACAAAAACACATTGATAAATTGATCAATTTAATTAGCGATTGAAAATTTATTTTATTAGCCAGTTCAAACATGGATTACTTAATTTGAAAAAGAAAAATGATATAGATTAATCGTCTTACACTATTGATTGGTTTCATAACGTATTTTATTTTATTCGAGCTTGTGATGAAAGAGCTGTGGTGACGGACCTCCCGAAAGTTTTGGCCGTAGTCAGTGACAAGGACTGCACCCACCAGCAGCCCCTCTTCACCACCACGCCAACAGGAGGACTTAAAAGTTTCGACAGTTTAATATCGGCCCCAACTTAAAATATTAGGTCTTCAGTAGCATCAGGACTCAAACCCAGACTCGTAGTAATAATAATATTAAGGTGTTCGCTAGTAGGCTACCCGCAGAGTTATAATTTTATAACAAGTAAATTGATAAAATCGCAAAATAGTTATGTATATTTATATGCAAAATCAATACATTAAAACAGAAATTGGTTTGCTTTTCTAAAGTGATAGTCTTTAAAACACCACTCAATAAAACAAGTATAATTATAACTAAAAACAAAGTTTGGTAATTATTGTTATTGTTCTTCATACAGAACATAATTCATCTAACACAAATATATTTTAATGTTTCAGG
>BMAW01007242.1:37443-56198 GCA_019974015.1 Nephila pilipes | reverse complement strand
TTAAGACATCTGCAATATTTGAACTTACATTTTGTTAATAATTAATTTGTTTAGTTATAAATTTGAACTATTGGTTTAATTTATCTTTTAATTGTAATAGTTATGAAATTTATTATTAGCATATATACAAGTTTATTACATATTTTTTGTATTATTTTATCTGTACTACTTTACATACTAACAACTTTTATGTTACATACACACATTCATGCAAAATATAAGTAATAATTTAAATTAAAATGATTGTGTGCATACCTCTTTCATTTGTTTTTCGTTTCTATATTATATATTTCAGTTATCCCAAGCGTTAACACAAACTTCACCTTATAACTGTCATTTTGAATTACTTTCACCGAATTCTATAACCTTTCTGTGTATTATAATTAGACGGTCATATTTTTTTCATTTCCACTTCTCATAGTCACTCGCAAGAAAAGCAATCAACGACTACGTCATCCGACATGTTACTTATTTAAGAAAGCAATTACGATTAAATGGTGGCAACTGCAATCGCTCCGTTTTCAAAATAAATCATAAACGTTTTTTAGTAGCTGTGATTTTTGGTTTAATGTTCGCGAATTTCTATTCATTGTTGTATTTTCTGTTTGATGTGATTTTATTATCCTATTGCTCAGAAAATCGCAAGTGCACTCAGGACCTTTTTGGACAAAATTAAATTATTGTATAGAAATAATTTTCTGTTCAGGTGAATCTATTATGTATATGTGGTGAATAAAAAATACGTTCATTCAACTGATGGCAAGTTCTGGACACAAAGATGACCACGATCGAAAAATAACACAATTTATTTTAAATGAAATATTTCACACATAATGTAAATCATTTTAAAGAGACTGTGGAAGCCAAAAACACGTTCTAATTGAGAAAATTCCAATCCAGACAAAAAAAAAAACTTCGTCTTCCATCGATGAGAACCTACGTCGCCAGCTCAATGCTCTTCTTCTCCAGTTCAACCTTTCCCAGCTTGTTTTTTCTCCAAACGATTTCAGCTTTTCTGTTGTAATTTTATTAGGCTCTCGCCTCGGCAGCCCAATGGTCTGTGAGCTTTAGATATTTTTTTTCTCGGATCCTTACTTGGTGTTTTTGTTTTTGATTTTTTAATTCTTCTTTTTTATCATTTTATTGTTTACTCGTCAAAAATAAATAGACTTATTAATAACTTTTGAAAGTTTAATTACAATTGGACAAAATTTATAGACCGCTTAATAGCTCTAAAGAAACCAATTCATAATGTTAATTGACTAATTAATAATTTAAGTCGCATGCTTAATGAAATTTTGAAACAAAAAAAACTCGTAATAGATGCTGTTTCTCCCTTTCAAATAGCTATTTTCTCTTCTCGAAATTACCCTTGATTTCAAATGCTCTAGAATCCTCCACCGAAAATTTCTGAATTATGGGGATTTTTGAAAATGATCCTCTAATGCTAATTAAAGATTTCAAACTTTTGGCAATAAAAAATTTATTCTTAACATTTTTTGAAGATCTTTACACCAAACACAGATAATTTTCATTATTCTAAGAGTATGAAGAAGTATCAGTAAATGAAATAATAGAATTAAAAATATGAAATATCAAATACTATTAAGAAGAAGAAACAGAATTACACCATAACGAATTTTTTTTAAATATTTGTATTTCTCATGTAGTAAAGTTTTTACATTCAAAATATCATGCAGTTTTATTAAATAGTTTAGGAAATACTTAAGGATATTTAAGGGCCCCTTAACTAGTGCATAATATTTAACTATCGATCCACTTATCTTAAGGTACTAAAATGAGAGGAATTTTATAAATCAATTGCACGAAGTTATTTCGTACATAACCTTTTAATGAATATCTCTGGAATTATTGATTTTAAGATATTCAGGAGAAACTAGGAAAATAAGACTATTTAGACCTTTCTCAACTTAATTCAGTAAAAAGTCGAATTCATTAATGAGAAAATTCGTTATTGGATGTTAATTAGCCATGTTACTTAAGACAATTAATTAATCCATTTATATCATAATTTAAGAGCCGTTGATCCGTACTTTACCTTCACAATGACAAATAAATTTTAAAAAAGTGTAGGTCACATTGTCATTTTTCTGGTAAACGTTTCTTAGATATCTGCAGGAGGAATCTATGAAGATCTAGTGTCTAGACTTTTGTAACTATAAAAAACAAACATCCTTCATCTCGATTGTTTTTTAAGATAAATCAAGTTAAATATTTACATGGATACAATTTTTCGGTATGCCTTTTTATGGGATGGATTATTCATCAGAACAGCACTGATACAGAGCAAAATATTTTTCCATTATGAAACTGCAATACACTGAAATTTTTAATAAAAGTTCTTTTTTGTTACTATTTCTTCTCGTCAAACATATTTCTCTTTTTGATGTATACTGTTTCCCCCTTTCTGTCTTATGTTTCCTCTCTTATGTAAGGCTGACTTTTGTGTCTTCTTTTACTTGCAAGACTTAAGGTAACTGAGACACTAAAATACTTCAAATTTTGTGCAAAAAAGAGCATTTTGCTGTTGAAAGGTAGAGGGTACGTCGTTGATTCCGTAGATGTATTATTTACGAGAATTTCATGAAAAGAACGTTTGGAAATAGAATCTTAAAATAGTAAGCAAATTCGCTACGCGACAGAGAAAAATATTTGTATACATGTTTTTCCCTCCAAAATGTAGTTTTTTAGTAGATATTCTACAAAATCTACTTAATTTGTAGCGTTGAATATTTTCCACATTTTAAAACGAAATTATTTCCTACACAGTGAACACATAACTTTTTTCTACTAAACACGCACAAAAAATGCAATATTTGTATACAATTATGGGAAATTTAAATCATTAAAGTTTTTTTAAAATTTTATTAAACTGATATTTTTAAAATTATAGTTATGTTCAGCGAATAGTACACTATGTTTATAAGTACAATTAAAATTTTTAAAGATGTAGACAAGTGGGGGGGAGGTGCTAAGAAATCCCGATAGTTAAATACATGACTTAAAATAGAAATACAACTATTCATTAATAATTGCTTATAAATGTTTTTTTATATTTATAAATGTGATTTTCTTTGCATAAACAAATACATAAATATGTAGATAAATATAACATCCATTGCTATTCATTTCAAAAAGCGATGATTATTTAAATTTGCCTTAAAACAATTTTGTTTGTTTGTCGAGAGATGTGATTGCTTACTAACGTCGTCCTGAGAATCAACACGAGGGATATTGGTGATGGACCTCGTAATTCTGAACCTCGCTCAAGTGACGAGGATGACACCTGAGTTTTCACTTCCCTCTCATAGATTCTACACCATACTAACGGGAGGACTTGGGATCTTGACCAGATTTAACGTGTGAATCAGCCCCCCCCCCCACACACACAAGCAGATCTTTAGTGATATCAGTGTTCGAACCCTCAAATCGACGAAAGCAACTCAGACTGCCAGTCCGCAACCCTGACCATTAAACTACGGCGGCCATTTTCCTTGCCCCGCGATGGCGTCTCTCTCTCAGTTACCTATCCTTCATAAAAATGGTACTAGTTCATAGGCTTTCTTGGGAGCTTAATTAAAGCTAAGCAATTAAAATGGGCTTACTTGCGAAACTTGTAGAGTTATTATTATATAGTGTTATTATAATTTCTGCAAAGTATCTAAATTCTCATCGTCATCCGAAAAAATATTTGTTGATATCAGATATTAAAACCTGAATATATTATAACTTAACCAAGTATTTAATCGGCCATAATACCTAAAATATCAAGATGAATATATGCCATTATTCAAAGCGCATAAAGAAATATTTTTAAAGTTGATTTTGTGATTTTTTTCCTGAAATGTTAAGTATAAAATTTTTATTCTTTATTTTAATTTATCAATTTATTCACATTAATAATTGATAGTTTTTAGCCTTAGTTGATGAATCATGAATATTTGTTTAATTATTTCGAATTACACAAAATATTGGAAAATCTTTCATGTAAACGAAAGCAGCTGGTTATATTGTTCTTTATGTAAATAGTCACAGCGATAAAATGGTATGGAATATTGGAAAATAAATAAAACCGTAAATCTAAATGCTTTTTCTCTTGTATCATGTAAAAAACTTAAGCAGTAAACATATTTATGTTTTATGTGAAAAATTCATTTTCCCCTTATAACTTTTATAAGAAAAAATATTTGTGCGTGTTAAAAATGTAATATTTTCATAAAAAATAAAATAATTTAGGAAATAATATTATTGCATTATAAATGATAGTTAAAAATTTCGTACAAATGTTTGATAGTGTTCATTAAATAATTTCATTGAACGCTAAACATATAATTTTTCAACATTAAAGTTTCTTATCTAATCTTTAAAATAATTAGAAAGTTTAAAATTTTCAACAACAAAAAAATCAATTCTATAAACTTTTATAGCATTTTGCCTTTAGAATAGTGAATAAAAGTTGTAAAACTGTTGAAACTAATTCTGATTATCCAAGTAATTTCTATTTATATATATTTTTTATTTTTGAAGAGAAAAGAAGTATAACAACTACTCTCAGAATTTTAGATAAAAAGCACAATTATTTGTAAAAAGAAATTTGCATGCATTGTAAATATGTGTCACATGCCTATATCCAAAATATGACAAACTCATTCGAAAGAATATTTCTGGTTGTTAAATTTTTGAAATTCTTAAAAACAATTTTATTTACGTAATACTATATCATTAGTTATAAATGTCTACATATTTTTTAGAAGAAAAAAGGCAAAGCACTGAAGCAAGAATATACTTTAATAAAGAAACAAAAATATTTTCTATATTAATTAAATAAAACTCTTGTGTTTGATTGTTCTTAAAATTTTGATCAATTTAACTAATATCAACGTAGATAACCGCCTTCGATCAGAGATTGAGAAATGATCTGTGATCTTAAAGTTGTTAAGGTATTGAAACTTATTCTGATGATGATATTAGCTTCTATTTCCACACTTTTGATTTTCTGTGGGAAAAGAAGTAATTTCCAACAAAAGATTCCAACAAAAGATTTCAAGTATATCAACTATACTTGGAATCTTTGATAAAAAGCATCACTGTTTGTAGAAAGGAAATTTACATCCATTATCAATATGTGTCTCATGTGTATATCCTTGGGAAAATACCAAAATATGACAAACTCATTCGAAGGAATATTCTGGAATACAAAATCTCAGATTTCTTAACAAAATAACTTTATTTTCGCCTGTGACGTCTGCCCTTCATTCCCCAGCTCTTGCGCCATACCTCAAACTAATTTATTAGTCAAAAACTACCAAACTCCAATTGAAGACACGCAAGAACAAACACAGAATTCTTTATCTATTATCACTGTAGAATATCTAAGATCGCTTTCAGAATCTCACTCTTATTCACAATCTTAATTTATGATTTAAATAAGAAATCTCTCTTCCCAGTCCAGTCGTTTTTAATTTCACAACTCGCTTCTACGGTAATTACGTATTGGTAGTGGAACTCTCTTCAATCCATAAAACTAACAGAGGAATTTCGATCTGAATAGCAGTTATCTTTTAGCAAGTCGTTACCCTACATCCCCCTTCATTTCCATCAATTCTATTTCATTTATATATCATTAGATATAAATCACTTCACTTTACTCCTATGCTCATCTAATTCACCTAATAACGTTTCATTTCGATTGAAAAGAAATTGTAATTGTATGCAATTCAAATTGATAAAAGTCTTGAGGTTAGTGAAGAGAAAATTTCGAATTGCCCAACGCCATACGTTATACTATCATAAAGATCTATATTTTAAAGAGAAAAAAATAAGCATAACAATGCGGGAATGCTTCAATAATAATTCAATACCATCCAAGAAATTTTCGATTAATTAAATAAAAGTTTTGTGGTTGATTGCTCTGCAAAGTTTGATCGATTTAACTGATAGCAACTTGGATAACCGCCATCGGTCAAAGTTCATAGAAAGGATCGGTGATCTCGGTGTAACCAAGAAACCATTTTTGGAGAGAAACACCTCTCGAGCAATGTTTGTCGAAGAGGAAATGGCACGAAAACTAAAGGTTAGTGAGCGTTATCGAGAATGGAATGAAGCCAAAATCTCTCGAGAGAGAGTGAGCATACGTGTGAAGTGTCTCTGACATCATTAAGGAGGAAGTGTACTCCTTGAATTCCGTGCAAGCTCTTGGCGTCAGTCATGATGATTTATTTAAAAAAGGAAGAAAAAAGCTCTCTCTCTGTGTGTGTTTTTGAACATCAAGCCACCCAAAGCAGCCATATCATTCATTAATTAGTCAACAATTACTGCTGAGAGCAATTACTAAACGTAAAGTATAGAGTTTTGCACATTCTACACAACTAAAAATCCACATATGCTGAACGAAATGCATTACTTATAGTGGGTCCGAATATAAAATGCTGTATCTAAGTTTAGGACATGGAGTTATTCTCGATTTTCTCTTCATTCACCTCAGGGACATTTCGGTAATTTGAATTGCACACAGTTAAAACTCCTTGCCAACCAAAATGGAGCGTGATTAGGTGAATAAGATGAAGATAAGAAGTGCAGTGAATTCACTTAGAAATAGGGATATATAAGCGAAATGCAACTAAAAGGAAAGCGAAGGGAGATAGATAATAGTATATTGGATTGAATCATTGTTATTAATCGCTTGGGTTGAAACGATTCCTAGTTAAAGTGATAACATTTGAATCAGTTATACAAGAAGTGTTTGAATTAGAACGAGTGATTTGGTAAGCTAAGACTTTATCATTAGTATATAAACTAGGATTAAGTGAGTTAAGAGGGATTCGAGAGAGGTGACCTTATATATTCTTGGTAGTTGAAAAAATGTTTTGTCTTTCTCTTACGTTTCTTCAATTGCAGTATTGAACATATTAACTCTTTAGACTTTAAGATGGCTGTGGACTTAAGTAATGAACGACATACGAATTACTCATGGTTTGGGAGCAACATTTAAAACAAAAATGGCTAAAAGACTAGGAATAACTACTAAAAGAAATAAAAACATAGTTGTATTTATGGTCAACTACTCGAAATAGTCAGCTTCATATGGATGGGGAAGGTAAAATGTATTTAAGAGTCAAGCTTTTCTTTGAGATTAATATGTAAATCACACATGTTAGTTAGTGATATTAATCACGACCAAAGTAAATTATAAGTAATTATTAACAGTTTAGCTCAATGCATTGATTTACTGAAAATATAAATTAATTTTAGAAAATTTTTCACTCTTCTAGCATGCAACAAAATTAAAATATTACAATAAAGTTAATAGTATCAAATTTATTCAGTATCGAAAAATTAGTGAACAGTGGACTTTGAATAAAAGGAACATGCTCAGAGCTCTATATCTGGGAACATGGACAGATTTTCTACGAATTTAATGTTACGAATAATTTTCGTAGGGAATGGAAATAATAATTTATGAAACCAAGGAAATACAAAGCAGTGAATGTTCATTTCAACATCAAAATCTGTTGCCTTAAATACATGCCTAGAAGGAAGCTAAATTAAGGAAAAAATATATAGAAATCCCTAAACAAAATTACTGGTCATGCATTGTCTTAAAATTCTATATACTCTGTCCTTATTTTCAATATTTGACAGCTAAAATAATGTCTAATATTTTATGTAAGTTTTATGTCAGTTCAATTAAAAGTAAAAGAGGAATTTGTTTTATTGTTATAATACATTTTTGAAAATTAAATTCAATATTGGTGAAAGTTATTATACCTTCTTCCCACATGTATATATCAGGATCTTTATGATTAGAGATGTGAAATTTTACTTTGGAATGTGGGGAAGTATAGAAAAACAATAAAAATTTCATACATCTCTTCCAGATCCCGGAGATGCTTTCATACTAATCCTCTTTTTCTGAAAAACCTATGAAATTCAGGGCAGGTAATGAAGGCAATCGAAGTTAAGAGTCAAAATATTTTTGGAAACCATTGCTGTAATATTTTGAAAATACGTACCCTGCCAGTTTTAACGAATTTTCTATTTTAAGAGGAATCTTGGAAATCGATATTTAAGACCAAATTTAGCTTTAAAAAATTATTCCAATTAAGTAAGAAATAAATTAAGAAAAAGCTTACAAGCGGACGTCTGAATGTTTACAAGAAAAGCAGAGACGTCTTCACTTCATTACCTAGCTTTTGTGCCATGTCTCTAACTAATAAATTACTCAAAACTACTTAACTCGAATTGTAGACACGCAAGAACAAAACAGAATGCTTTATTTATTACCACTGTAGAATATCTAACGTCACTCTCTGTAGGATCCCAACCTAACTCACAATCCTAATTTATGATTTAAATAAAAAAAAAATTTAGCTTTCCAACTGTCCCATCCTTCTTAATTTCACAACTCTCTTCAACAGTAACTATGCAGCTTGATATTTTTAGTGGAACTCTCTTCAATCCATGAAACTAACAGAAAAGTTTTAGTCCGAAGTACACATACTGTCCTCGGCTGTACCCTTATTGTACGCTAAATAGTATTCATTTAAAATAGGTTTGCTTTTTCGACAACTTAACAATTATTACTCTTAGCACAGATTTTGGCGAAATTTTGGTGAAAATTGCTCTAACAGACTGCGTTGTTTTCATCGAGTTATGATTCTTATAAAGATCCGCCGAGAAGTGGGAATGAAATGCGTTATATTTTTTGAGGTTGAATCTTTTCTCATTAGCAGGGAATGGGAGTATGGAATATGGAATGATTGATCAGGGTTCAATTCTTTTCATATGACTATGGTTCAATATTACGAGGTCCTTTTAATAATGACCCCAGATTCGCTGTATGTGCCTTCCACCGGGGTGTCCTAAATAGAGTCTACGTGTTTAAATTGAATTCTTACAATGGGTATTCGAATGAAAAGGTACGAGACGTAGTAACAACGTAACCGTTAACATGTTTGACTGTGCCACTATGGAAGAGCGTAGCTAGTTATCTAGGGATACGAATGGAGTCTCCGGCGTGGATCGGAGCATACGCGGGCACCCGAATGCCCAGGAGAGAGCAAAGGCTCTTATAAAAAGAGCCGTCTAATTGATTTGGCAGTGCGTGAACTTATTGAATTCCTTGAGCACAGAAGAACCATTCACTCCGATGTGTTCTGTGAGACACTCCGAAGACTACGTTGGTCCCTCAAGAACAAAAGATCGGGCCTGCTCATGGAGGGTATGGTTCTGCTCCCTGATAACACGCGTCCACACATCTCCAGTGTCACACACGCTGAACTGGCCAAGTTGAAGTGGGAGTACCTTGACCATCTACCCTACAGCTCGGACATGTCACCCTGCGATTTCCATGTGTTTGGTCCCCTGAAAAACATTTGAAAGGGAAGCACTTCTACTTGGACGACGTTCTCAAGGACGATGTGAAAGACTGGGTCTCGTCATAGCCAAAGGAATTCTAGGAACAAGGAATCCTTTGGCTCGTTAATCTATGGAATCCTTGGGCTCAGGTCTATGATGTATACTTTGAATAAAGTCTTCATTTACACCCACTGTGTCATTTCGAACCTTTTCATTAGAACACCCCTTGTATAATTTGGTTTTCCAGACCGAGGTTTCTGCAATCGGATTTGCCGTTTTGGGGGCTGTCTCTCATAACTTCAAAGTTACTAATTATACAGACAATTTATCGTTAATATTACTACTGCAAAACACTAGAAATAAATCGGGCTTTGTTAATATCATTAAAGAAAAATTAGCCACTTATTCTGATTTTTACAACTTTTGGGGGTTCTCACCCACGCCGGAGATTATTACAACAAAACTGCAGATTCATTTGCAAAGCTCGCTGTCATTGATGGTGAGGGAATGAATGTCCCTGCCCCTCGGTCTCACGTAGTAAAGATTTTAAATAAACTTCTCTTTCTGTCTAGGAGGTCTGGTGGTCAACTAGTAATACGTATTCAGGTCCAATACAATATTCCAAAACCAAATTTGAATTTTTATTCCATTTCAGGTCTTATTACTCACTTCTTAACTGGTCATGGTCTCTTCGTTTGTTAGTTAAATCGTTTTAATTTGAAAATTATAAATTTTTGTTCCTGTAGCTCTGTTGGAGATGCTGACCACTACGTTTTTTCTCTCTCTTACCCTTTTACCAACAGTTCTTATTTAAAATGCCCTATTATTGGAGCAAAATTTACTTGACTGAAGTTTACATGTGAAAATCCTAGTTTAAATTTCGAACTTAAATCCTGTATTCTTACGGTTCATAAAATTACTGAATAAATTCCTTAATTTTTTCAATTTTTAATTTCTGAATATTTCAATGTTTCCTTACTGTGCGTTTACAATTGTATACCTTGTATATATTCAAACACTTTTGTTCGATACTTCATTTTTTAATTCACAAGTTTGTGGATGGTTTTTGTATTGTGCTATTTAGCCTCTTATACGTCGCTTGTTATACATCTTATTTCTGCGAAAAAATTCTACTGTTAATTTTTTATTCCTGTCACATACATTTCTTGCTCTGTAAATACATTGTAAACTTTTATTTACCTCTGAATTCCGCAATTACGTAATATCTTATGCTATTTGTTCCATCATGTACTGTTATATCTTATTCTTTTTTGTCAAAAGCTTTTCTTTGCCAATTAATGCTGAGAGTGGAGGTGACTGTTTCCTGGGAGACTGATTTGTAGCTCTAAGGCTCTAAACCTTTTTGGGAGATCTCGGTCCCCTCGGGCATTTTGACAACAGTCTCCGTATTTTGCTTCTAAGTGCGACGTTAATAAAACAAATGATCTAATCCTAATTGATGTGTTATGCAGTTGGTTGGTTTTATAAACATCGCAGTAGAAGCAACACGAAGGCTATTGGCGACGAACCTCACAAATTTGAACTTCGTTCTATTGACGAGGACGACACATGAGCTGGCACCACCTTCTAATTTCAACACCACGCCATCTGGAGGGCTTTGAATTTCGGCAGATTTAACATGCATCAACCCCCGATATCCGGTAGGTCTATAGTGATATCAAGGCTCGAGCCCTTGACTCGACGAAAACCGCCAATCGCGAATTCGCGACCATGACCACTAGGATACAGCGACCAAAGAGATTGTGTGAAGATATTGTTTGTTCATCATGTTGTTGAAATATGTTTATAGAATTTTTTTCATTTTTTTTTTTTTTTGCTGAGAGAGAGATAGTAAATAAATTAATCGGTACGATTTAATAAAGGATGAATCCTTCTCTGAGTTAAACAATAATTTTATTTTAAGTTTTTAAGCAATTTGAAAAGTAAGAAAAATTAATGCATAATTTGTGAAAGTTTTAGTAGTTATATAGGAGGTAATTAGTATACATTAATTTCCAGATGTTACAGTCAATGAGATCAAAGACGAGTCTTTCTAGCTTTTTAAATTTATGGACTTTTTTTGAACATTAAATCACCGGGAAGATCGGGACAGTCAAAAGAAATAGGCGGGAAAATATAACAACTAGGAAAGAGAAAGAATTTCTAACACCAATTCAACCCTTTCTTCAGGGGAAATTATTATTTTTGCCTAAGGCAGTTTTGAAAAACAGGCCGTGTTTTCCTTTGTTTGAATTGCTATAATTCTTCCAGGCGTCATGCTTGGATTTAATTTTTGTTTTTATAAGTCACGTACACAGATTGAGAATTCCAGAAATGAGCTCACAATTGTGCTATATTTTATGGAAAATTGGAAAAGAAAGAAATTTTTTTATTTGCGTTTTTGGTTAAAGACATCGTAATTCATTTACTCATATTTATGTTGAATTTTGTAACTTATTTAGTTCTGTAGAAACATTTCAGTGGAGAATCAGAACATGCACGTAGCACGAACGAAAAAAAAAAAAAAAAAAGATGAGAAAAAAAAAAAAAGAAGGAAAGAAACGAAAAATGGTAAAGTAAACTCGTATATTTTGCGAAAAAGAAACTCAGAACAAGATAAACATATAAAATGTCAAGAATATTAAATGAATTTTAGAAAGCTTAAATATGCAATGGAACTGGGGCAAAGAATAAACACAAGATAGACAATGAAGGTAAACAAGAAAAAAGTATACTTAAGTTGTTAAGCTCTTCACGATTTTTTCTTCATTAATCTTGGAAACTTTATTAATAATTTTTTTTTTTGGTTTTATTGACGTCACACTAGAAGCAACACGAGGTCTACTGATGACGGACCTCGCAACTTTGAACCTTGGTCAAGTGACGAGGACGACAAATGAACAGGTACCTCCCTCTCCTAACTTCCACACTTCACCAACGGGATGATTTTGGGCCCCAACAGATTTAACATGCATTAACCCCGTCTACATTGCGGGTCTTTAGTGACCAAGTCTCGTACCCGCGACTCAATGAAAACCACCGGCCACGAATCTGAAACTATGACCTCTAGGCTACAGCGACCACCATTACTAATTTGAATTGCATAAAATTACAATCTCTTTCCAACTAAAATGAAACGTAGTTTGATACATTAGATGAAAACAGAAGTGAAACGAATTAAATTAGAGGTAGTGATATATAAATGAAAAAGAATTAAAAGGAAAATGAAAGGAAATAGGGGAACGATAGCATGATAAATGTTTGTAAAATGTGTAAAAACATAGTCGTTAATCTTTTGGTTTGAAACGAATCGTAGTAAAAGTACTAAGATAAGAATCAGCTGTTATGAGAAGTGTGAAATCATAACGAATTACATTGGTATGCTAAAACTTTATAAGAGGAATATAATCAGAATTGACGAGTTAAGGGGGATTCGAGAGAGAGAGAAGAAACTTATCTATTCTATAGCAATTCATAAGATATATCTATTCACTCAACTTTCGAAGTTTACTTAATTTGCATCACATTCCAACTGATTAGGAAGAATTTGGGAACTGAAACATAACATCTGAAAAAGAATCCAACATGTTAGTTGAACGGAAATAAATCACGAATAACCCATGTTACATAGCGAAAGAATATCTTATTTCATTATCTAAGTTTTGTATGAACAACCAATTATTTGCGGATGTTATAGAGCTTTATTTAGCTGATTTTTAATGCTGAGCTATATGTATTAATAACTTTGTAACTCTCAAGTTGTCAATTATCTTCAGCGTTCGATGTTTCACGAACCTGTAGAGGAAGAAAGAGTTGACCTTGGTTGCCGGCGGCATTTCGAACCCTGGACATGTAAGTCTGAAGAAAAGTTGACCCGTCGCTTTTTTGTTGCACTTTTACCAACCAGATTAAAAGAGACGTCCCACTTGGGCTAGTTATTGAGGCGTTTTAACATCTGGAGTTGTTGTTGAAGAGAGTCGCTGCCTAACCCCTCTCCATTTTATCATCATGAAACGAAGAGAAATATTTAAAATGATATTCATAGAGAAGGTCGCTTTTGCATCATTACAATTGATATAATCCCCTTCCTGTTATATTGAGTTTTGCGTGGAAAAACTTTCAACTGACGTCATCGACTGTCTCGAGTTGAGTGTTGGGTCTCGTCGACACGTGCGCTGTATCAAGAATATCATTAGCTGTGATTTACGTGCAGATGTCTTAGTTAGACTCACAAAGGCAAATGTGTTGCTTTGGGGACATATGCAAGCAGTAGTTCTAGACTGTGCTACCATCTAGTGTTCCAGTCTTGGGTCACCACTTCGGTGTGTAGATATTTTCGACCCATTGGTGGGAAAAGAGTTGACCTTGGAGTGCCGGCGGCTGTTTCGAAGCCTGGGTCCGTGGGTCCGAAGAAAAGTTGACCGGTCACTTTTTTGTTGTGCTTTTAATAACCAGACCAAAAGAGATGTCCCACTCGAGCTGGTTATTAAGGCGTTTTAACTCCTGGCGTTGCTGTTGAAGATAGCCGCTGCATATCTACTGATTGTTCCGCCACAAGTAAATGTTCAGTCCCTAATCAAATAGTTAGAAATTGAAGGAAATTAAATTATGTTATTCAGATCTACGAATATTTTAAATTCAAAATTTAAATTATTATATCTGTTCATTAGGTCCCTACACGAGTCCGAACCTTAAGACGAATGTATAATACATATTTATTTATATTTCAATCGCTAACTAGATCCGAGTTAGTAATATTTGTAAAGTGGGTTCGACTCCTGACCTCATTCAGATATCACTTACTAAGGATCCTATACCTTTTTATTCTTTTAAACTTAAATCTAATTTCTGACTTCTTATCACTACCTCCTTAACACTTCTTGTATCTATCTCTTCTTATCTCTCTACCCCTAAACACTCCCTATTAAGTCCCCCCCCCATATATATATATATATATATATATATCAGAATTAACAGCTAAAATTAGTAATTCAACTATAGCAAATCAAGAGTAAATATTAATGTCACGCAGTTTTTAAGAGCCTTGACCAAAATTCATTTCATACCGAAATTTCGGAAGGAAAATACAAGTATCTCACCTACGTGAAAGAGAACGGCAAGTCACTGCATGAAGGCTTGGTCGTTGAGAAGTGTGTTGATAACATTATTGTAATTATTATTTGAATTGAAAATTATAAATTTGCAACTCGAATTATTACATTAATTTGTGGAAATATAGATTTAAACTTCGGCAGAAGATTGGCTTCCGTCACTTCTTTGCGGGTTTCATCTTCATGATTATAACCTCTTAGTGAAAAGGGAGGTTGATTTTGGTGACAGGGAATATTTGAATTCCCTTGTCTTTTGGTCGGAAAGAATTTGGACGATGGTCTTTGTTGACGCCTTAGACTCACTTTCCGAAAAGGAATTCCTGGTGAGGTCAATCATTATTTTAACCGCCGTTACTGAAGAGAGGTATCATAGCTATGATACGAATTATCAGGTAAGAAAATCTTTTTAATGAGCTGTTCAGGAGGGTTACATTTTGCTGTTTTTGAGCGATAGCGATATTTGGCGAAGATTGTTTTTCCAGCCATTACTGATCTTGATATACATCTCCCCAGTTGTATTAAATTTCGTTTTTGGATAATTTTCACTGACGTCATTGTAAGTCTCTAGTTGAGACGGCAGGTCTATTTGACATATGCGTCGAGGCCAGTATATCATTATTTGAGATTTATGAGTAGGTGTCTTAGTTAGACACTCAAAAGCAAGTTTGCATCGGGGTATATGTAACTAGTAGTTAAAGGCTCTATTGCCATCTAATATTCTAATCCCGGGTCACCACTTCGGTGGCTTGATGTTTCCCTGCCACTTTTTGGATGATGGGATATCCATTCTGTTGTGGTGGTGTGGTGGATGAAAGTCAGTCGACCTTAGTGAGGAGGATAATTCAAACCCACAAACTTTGGGGTAGGAAGAAATGTGTTTATTCGCTTTTGTTGATACCATAGACAAAAAGGAGTTTCCGGTTAGATCAGTAACTAAGCTGATTATTGTTATCGGTTATTATCAATTCCTATCGTTGTTGAACAGAAAGGCGCAAAAATAACCGATATACAAATCAACAGCATTTAATAGTCTTTTGATTAACGAAAACAGGCACACATGCAAATATTTTTGACTATGTAATTGATTTCTAGGATTTTTTCAGTCATTTTGTTAAATTGCATTAATAACATTTCCAAACATTGATAAGTTAAGATGCTTTTCTTTTGCCCTGTTTGAATCCAATATGATGCAGTTTCATTCACTGAAATGCATTTATGCAGACGATATTATCAGAAAAGAAACTTTTTTTTTTTAATCATAGTGAATTAAATACTTAGGTTAATCTACTTAAGTTACTTCAGTTAATTTACTTAGTAAATTAATTAATTTATACACACAAGTATGTCAAAAAGTTATATTAATAAAAACAATAAGAACAAAAAGTTACGGCACGATGAAAAATACGCAATCGTGAAGAAATGATGTATGATATAAGATA
The DNA here is from genome assembly GCA_019974015.1 of Nephila pilipes. Classification (NCBI taxonomy): domain Eukaryota; kingdom Metazoa; phylum Arthropoda; class Arachnida; order Araneae; family Nephilidae; genus Nephila; species Nephila pilipes. Next base: position 40,270 of record BMAW01007242.1, on the reverse strand, counting down.
AAAATATGTCATATTTTTAAAAAAAATCAAAAAGAAATCTAGAATAATAAATGTTCAACAGAAAATAAAAAAAAAGATAGGAAAATAGTAAACATTAGGTGGGAAAATTATAAGGACACTAAAACCTAGAACTCAATACTGGAAAGGAAAAGTTCCCACACAAACATAAACACTTGTACCTGTGAATAATAAGTTTCATAAACATATATATATTGATAGAAAAAAAACTAAAATGATGGGTTTTTTTTTGTTTTTCTAGTGATATAAAGAAAAAGAAACAAATAATACGAAAAGTTGCTTAAATCTTTAACAAGTAGAAAGTCTTAGAGCGCACGAGATTCATAAACGTGAACGCCAATTGAATAAGACATGAAGGAAAGAAGTAAACACATTTTATTCGCGTCACGAATTCAAATTAAACTTGAGTTTCTCCTGACAGCAAGTTATTGCTTTTTGAATATAACAGGATCTCTCTCTAAAAACGATTATTTCTTGAAAGTAAAACTTTTAACTTGTCACAATTATTTTCAAAAATGATTCATTCGACAAATTCGTTTTATTTCATTTCTTATTATCAGTCCAAAAATACGATATTCGGAGCTGCTTAAGACTTATGCCAAAACCAAAATTTCATATCTAAAAAATATAAGACCTTTTAACCTACAGCAAGACTTTTGTATTATTAAAAGTCATGTGAAATAAAATCAATATTTTTTTAAAAATAATATTTTCCTTCCAGAAACTGTGTTTGAGAAACAGAACTTAAATTCTAATTTTTCAATACAATTTATAAAATTCAAGTGTTATCAAACAATTGTACGACAGCTTAGAGTAAAAAAGTAAAGAAGCACTGTATATTTTAAATTGTATGAGTTTCTTATCAGTAGAATTTTTTTAATAAAATAATAAAAGAAATCATAGATACCAATTCCGGAAATTTATATATATATATATATATATATATATATATATATTGTATTTGTATACAGCAATATATAAGAAACAGCATCTCAATGGGGGAAAAATGACTCAGTTTTAACAATGTAGCGATAAAAACTGAATGAAAAATAAAAATGATTCGTTGTGAGAGGTATTTTCTGATAAATTTACAGTGCTGATAAATTTTCTGGTACCTTACTCACACAAAAACTGCAAAATATTTTCATGGATACATTATTCAGCACAGATGTTTTAGAAGTTAGGAAACAAAAAATGAAAAATCAATAATCTTCACTGAAATAATATTTATTTTAATATAAATACTTTTATATATATATGTATATATAAAAGTATATGTTTTTTTTTGCCATAATTCCACGAGAAATCTCCTAAGAGACAAGAAATTTAGAAATGAGAGACAGTATTTTTTACTTAAACGATGACGAAAGCATAGTTACGCAAAAATGAATATAATGCATATAGTATGGAATCAAACAAAAAAGTGCTTTATTGAACTCATAGTATTCGTACACACGATTGTATGTCAAAAAGGATGAACAACAAGCAGATGTTCCTTAGTATGGGAAATTCCCTCGCCTAACTGCAACGGTTGCTTCTCACCGTCTCTTCGTACTCAGCCCCAGATTGTCCAACAGTTCTTGAGATAAGAGTGTCCATTCATCAATCAGGATCTGTTTGAGTTGTTGGGTGTTCCCGATGAATGTAATTGTGTCACAAGGCGTTTCCCCATAGCATCCCACACATGTTCTACGGGATTTAAATCAGGGGAGAACGCTGGCCAATCCACTCTAGTGATATCTTCACTTTCCTGTAGCTGCAGAATATCAGCAGTCCGGTGTGACCATGCTTTGTATCCATAAAAACGATGTCTGGTCCAAAAGCCCCTCGGAACAGACTCACACCTGAAAAGAATCACCTCCTTACAATAGCGATCTCCGGTTACAGATCCTCTGTCGGAAACGTGGAGCTCTGTTCTTCCGTTCAGCATAATGCCTCCCCAGACGATAATTCTAGGACCACCGTAACGGTCTCTTTCCGTGATGTTACTGGGATGAAATCGTGTCCCGACCTCTCTCCAAATCAACTGGCGCTGATAATCGCTTGTGGCATTGAAACGACTCTCATCCATGAAGTGGACACGACTCCATTGACGAGATGTCCAGTCGTTGTGCTCCTTACACTACTCTAAACGGAGCCACCGATGGTCAGCTTAGAAAGGGATGCAGCGTTCAGGATGGTGGGAGAATAGGCCACCTTCGTGAAGGCGTCTGGCCTCAGTAAACTGTGACACTCATCACCCTGTTGCTTTACACAGTTACTGAGCAATAACACTTGCTAACTGGAATCGTGTTCTTTTCTCATGAAGGACGATATATCGATCATCCACTACATTTTTCCCCTAGGGCGGCCACCAACAACCTTTCTAACAGCTGTACTTATGGTTTGGAAGGCTTTCCAAGCGCACGAAGCGTCATTTTTGTTGATTCCTAACTCCTCAGCCACACTGGTCAAACTATATCCCTTCTCCAACTTCCTGATTATTCTTCCATGGTTGAAGTCATCCAGGTGATTTCTCTTAACCCTATTTCACGAAAGAACTCACTCGCACTTGCAGAGAATGTTTTTAATTGCGCTTCTGTTCTTCCTTTTATTGTAGTCTTGAGCTGCGCACACAGTACGCATGCGTTTTGCGTACACTCACGTCGCTCATGACGTTTCGTTCCTGACATTTGCATACGCATCACCTTTCTATTGAATTGCGTATTCATTGCATTAATCGTTATAACCTCTTTTCTGCATTTTCGTGGCTATCTGCTTAAAACTTATCTTGTTGCTTAAGTTTTACACACACACACACACACACACA
>BMAW01007242.1:11774-22050 GCA_019974015.1 Nephila pilipes | reverse complement strand
AGAAAACCAGTCCTGGACAATGTGAGCTGTGTGAACAGGGGCTTTGTCATCTTGGAAGACACCATCACCATCGGGGAACAAAGTTTGTACCATGGGATGAACTTGATCTGCCAAAATGTTCACATAAGTCTTGGCAGTCATGTGCCCTGACACAGTTATCATGGGGCCAGCAGAGAACCACGATATGGCTGCCCAAACCATAACAGAACCCCCGCCATGTTTCACTCTTGGCAACAAGCAGTCTGTATTATAGGCTTGAGATGGCGTTCTCCAGACGTAAACTCGACCAGAAGTGGGAAACAATGTGAAAGAAGACTCGTCAGACCTTATCACACGCTTCCACTGCCCTATAGTCCAGGCTTTATGACTTAAACACCACTTTTTCCTGTTACGGGCATTAGCATCACTGATGAGTGGCTTCTCAATTGCAGCACGACCAGAAATTCCCTGTTTATGAAGCTCCCTTCTAATTGTTTTGGTACTCACAGGGTTCTGTAACACAACATTCATTTCAGCAGTAACTTTTGAAGCTGTGGTCTTCTTATTTTTCGTCACAATTGGCCTTAATGATCGTCTGTCACGATCACTCAGCACACACTTTCGTCCGCGCTGTGATTTAGCAGATGATGTTTTTCCACTTTTCAAATATGCGGAATAAATCTTCGATACAGTACCTCTTGAAACACTAAACACCTCGGCTACCTTGCTTACGGAAGCACCTACCATACGTGCTCCAACAATTTGCCCACGTTCGAAGTCTGTTAACTCTGACATAATGCAATGACAACCTCACATAACAGTACTCCGACAACAACTGAACTGTTTAGCACATTTACGAAGTTGTATAGGTGGCGTTAGTAGTCAAAAACACCAGCGCCACCTACATATTTCATTAAAATCAATCTTTCTTTTCAAACATCCATTTTACAAGGTGTTTCCATATTTTTGTCCACCCCCTGTATATATATATATATATAGATTTAGATATAGATAAACAAAACACAATTAGTTTACAAAATTACAAAATATAACAATTTAAGAAGATCCAATACTAAATCAATAATATTCGTAGAAAAAAATTAAATATTTAAGGAAATAATTCAAAAAACAAATTAATATTTATACAAATCATATAAAAAATTACTTAAATAATTAAATATTTAAAAAATATTTTAAACCAAAGACCCAAAAAATCAAAACAAACTATTACATCACCAAGTAATATATATATATATTATAGATTTCTTAGATAATAGAAGCATAAGTAGCATATAGTTTTTGAAATTAAACACTACACTAATAAGAGAATCTTAATTAAAGAAAATCGAGATAAAAAATGAGAAGGTAAGCCACAAATATTTATGTATATAAAATGTGAGTGAGTATCTTAATTTGAAAGATACAGTATGACAATTGTATAAATGAGTTTTGTAACAATGTAAAAATTTATTATTAATATTGAAAAAATTGTTTTGTGTGAAAAACACTGTTTTGAGTTGAAATCCTGCTCTTTTAGATGAGAAGCAAACAACTTAAAGCAATATTTTGAAAGTAGACTTAAATAATGCATAAAATGTGTTTTATTATTCAATTTTCCAGTAGTTTTGTGTAGCATTTGAAGTATTAATAGTAATTCATCAAAATCAAGAGAAGAAAAAAAGACTGTAAAAGGCTGAAAAAATGTGCATGCTGTCAGAATTAATGGATTACTTCTCTCTGTTTCACTATATATAAATGTCACAACTAATTTGCGTCAAGAGTAAAGAATAATTTGTTTCTATTTACTTAGTATTTATTAAAATGAACGCTATTTGTAAGTCAGAAAGGCATTTTAAGAAATATTTTGCATTAATAAGTATTCACGGGATAAACTATAAATATAAACGATAATAATTCTCAGCTCATTATACTCTGCAAACATTTCCAAAATTAAAAAATTTTCTGCATATAATTGGCTATAAATAAATGTTTTATTGTCGACATTGAGACAACTTAGTAAAAAATTTGTGATATTAGAATGATACGAAAGACTTTTTATTATTCAAATATTTGTTGAAATAACATTTTGAAGAATTTAAAACATGTTTCTGCTTAATATTATTATAATATTAAGTAGCACTAAAATATAATATTACCAACTTTATTTTTCAAACATTACCATTTGAAATACTACAAATCACAATAAAACTACAGGATGGAAAATACACATAAAAATAAAACGAAGTACCTTTTGTAAAAAGTAAAAAAATAGACAGAGCAATAAAATGTGTTTTTTAACTATAGTATAAAATATTTATAAATTCGCTAATTTCATTTCATTTGGATTCATTTCTAAACAGATAAAAATACTTCAATAAGAGTTATTTTATTTTGCAGAAATAATATATTGATATCTAAAGGATGAAAAGGAATATTTTCTGAAACACAAAGTAAGAGAATACAAATTTTATTGTATGCTTTTGATAATAAATTAATTTCAATGTAACTTTTTCTGCCCGTTAAAATAAAAATAAATTAATACAATTTATATACACTCAAAATGTATGTGTGCATTAAGTGTATATATATATATATATATATATATATATATATATGTATAACAGGATTAGCTCATTATTTGTTATATTGATAAGGTCCCAAGTAACTATGTTATTATTTGCAGAATATTTTGCTTTACTCTATGTATAATAAATAATATCTTGTTAATAATAATATTTTTATTATTGTTGGTAATAGTGACTGAGAAATCATCGATTGAGTTAATGCTATACATTAAAAAAATTACATGTTATAAATATAGTACAATTTCCTCAGATCTTTTTAACTCGTAAATTTCCGAAAGTACCTATTAAATTTAGAACCGTTATTAATGGTGTTAATACATATTTTAATAAATTTGATAAAATCTTGAAAAATGCTATAGATGATTATGATAAGACTGTTATTATTAAAATAGTCATGAAATCATGAATTATATTAACGATAAAGAGATTTACTCCATTTACAGTTTTGATTTTGAAGATATCTGTTTAATTGTATTGATATAAAGTATTTAATTCCTGTTATCAAGATCATTTTTCTTAAAAAGAATTAAAAATTAGTAGTTCTACACCTTATGAGAAATATAACTTTCTTATTAGTCTTATTTTAAGAGAAAGTTATATTTTTATAATGATAAAAAAAAATCTAAAAAAATTAAAGGTATACAATAGTAGGCATAAGTTAGTTACAATCTTGCTGATAATTGTTTACATATCTATTAACAAAGTGTTACAGACATCAACAATAAGTTCATTTTGCTTAGATATATAAATGACCTTATTATTTTTCGAAATAATTTCAACCCAGAATTTAAATCGTATTTATTATTATCTTGCTTATTAAATCTAGTGTTATTTTCTATGAAACAGATTTTTTAAAATATTATCTTAAAAATTATTTATAATAAGATTATTGGTGATATTTTTGGCAAGAGATATAATTACTTTGTCCCAAATAAAGTTCCTTTCTTTAATATCAATTTAAGCTTAAAGATAAAAAAATATAATACATAATTTTTTACTTAGAAATATCAAATTAATTCATATGCTTTAAATTTTTTTTGTGCAAACACCGATTATCTCACTAAATTTTTAAAAACAAATTTAAAATATAAAAAAATTAAACAGATTAATTTTTAAATTATAATTTAGTTATATTTTTTTCTGTTTTAATTAATTATTTTTTTCTTAATTTCTAAAAAATATGTTTTTTTAAATTAAGACCTTTAGTTTTATCTATTATTTATTTTTTTATAAATTGAATTTTTCTTAATTATTTTTTCATAATTTTTGTCCTTTAGAAAGGTTATATTTTTTTCAATATTTGTAATTACCTTTTGGTTTTCATTTAGTTCTAACATTGTTTGGTTGAAAGCACTGCTAGCTCTTACTTATTAATTTTATTTTTAGAGCGAGTAATTATGTCAGCTATATTAGCTCATAGTATTCATGTGTATCTCTGAACATTGTAAGTTTTCTTATTTGTTTTATGTAGTGTTTTTTTAGTATCATTGCACAGTGTTTTTTTTTCTTTCTTTGTGTATATTATATTACAATTTTTTATTATTTTCTCTGATATTGCTGATTTGTTTTCTTTTCAAACGTTTTTATGCTGAATTTATTTTTTTTATTCTCTGTTTATAGCCACTGTTCATCTACTTTTATAGCCACTTTCATAAAAAGTAATTGATGATTAAGGACAATACTCCGGTATATTATGGAACAAGTATGCTTAATGTAGTAAATAGTCTGTTCACATTAATTATATTATATTTCACTCTTTTACTTTTCTTCAGTTTTCGAATTTTCAAATTTTGCTTGATTTCGTTATGTCTTCTATTGATACTACCAGTTGATTTATTAATTTTAATTTATCTGCTTTTGAAATTTATGTATATTATATAATTTTTTCTTATATAGTTAAATTGATAATTATATTGTTATTCCTATTTTTTTTTTGTTTACAGTGAAATATTTGCATATTTATATGAACTAGTATATATGCTTTTTACTCAATAGTGTTGTGAAGATTTCTTCCTTAAACTATTAATTTACAAATTTTGAGCTTTATTTCCAAAATTTGTTAATGATTGTAATGTTATGGTACACTTATTTTCATTTAAAACACAAATTATATATATATATATATGTGGGTGTGGGTGTATCCTTTTTTATTCAGATTTTTAATTGGTTTTATATTATTTTAGATGTTGGTTATGAGTAATTTGGTGTTTTGCAATTAAATTGAAGATGATTACTGTGTTTACCTTCATTTCTTTACGGTTTATTTTATAAACTTTGCTGATTTTTGGTTTGTTACCATATTTTTTTTTATAATGTAAGCACCGATGTGTGAGGCCTTGATCAGTAATTACTAGTATAAACACACATTATTTCATTCCAAAGTGTGGAACAGTATTAAATACATTATTTTCATTATCCAAAGTTTTTGCTTTTCTTTCACTTGACTTTGTCTGAAAAATTGTTTGGTTCCTTGTTAGATTTTCTTTGATTCTTGGCTTTTAGTTTTTATATTTTAAATTGTTTGATTATTATATAATCTTTTTTGCCTGATTTATATAAATATAAATTTATTTTTTAATGATTTCCTTAAATATTTAGTTTTTATATATTAATACTATTATTTTTGTGTTGCATATTCTTTGATTGTCATATGTTGTGATTTGTAATATTTGTATTTTATTCTATGTATATATATATGGGGGGGGCATATATATATAAATAAATATATATATATATATATACACACACACATACACACAAATATATATATGTATATATATGTGTGTGTGTAGGAGATATCCGTCTTGCAAGACACCTCCTACTGCTTCGGTGTCTAAGGGGGAGGGTGTCGGCATTTACAACTGAGGACGAGGCTTCAAATTGTTTTACCTCGTTTATTAGTAGGACAGATGAAGGAAAAATATCTACAAAAGCTACTATGTACAAGTTAATATATTTTAAAGAACTAGTTCCCTCCAGATAGATAGATGGCTACCCAACTTTATTGCATATCAGCGATGGGCGTTGGAACGCGCGCTTTCGTTCGGAGTTCAGTTACATCGGGAGAAGGTGAAGAAGCGCAGAGGAGAAGAGCTAGCGAGAAATAAACGTTTCTCAGTTTTGTTCAGGAATAGGAGGCGCTGCGGGAACTATCACATGACGCTGATTCGTGGTGCCATCTATCGAGTAACTGAGGAACTGCTTTTACAGGGTTTTTTTTTTTTTTTTTGAAAATACAGTTAATATTTTGAAAACTTGCTGAAAATCCTATTCACACACAAACACACACACTTATATATATATATAAAGAACAATATGTTAAATCACTGTGCCCAGCGATTAAAGGAATTGCCACACAGCCTGCTCCACCTCAGCTTTGTTTTGGAAGCCGAGAGTGTGGGTTTTTTTAAATGTAGCGAATAAGTGAAGTCCGATGGGGCAAGATATGGGTTGCAGGCCGGGTGATCCAAGCTCTTCCATGCTTAGCATCGAATCTGATCTTGTGTGAGCCTTACTATGTGTAATTTTTTGTTGTCGTCCAAGAGCATAACACCTTGACTCAAGAGCCTGAATGTCGAATGGTGAACCTCAGCTTGGTGAGGGTGTTGCAGTAGCGTGCCGCATTAAGCTTGATGGAGGAAATCAAGAAAATCAGACCATTCGCATCCCTGAATACTGTGGCCATAACCTTTCTTGAGGAAGGTTATGGCCACATATAAAAATTAATGATGTCTTGAATTTTTTCTCATAGGTCAATTAGGATGCTTCCAAATCATTGAGGTAGCATTGGTTTTTGGGGTAAAGAGGTACACCCATGTCTCATCGCCTGTGATAATTCTGAACTGTAACTCAATTCACTCTTTCGCGTACTATATCAAGGCTGATCGTGGCTGATATCCATTCTTGCATTCTTGTGATCTGGGGTCAGGGTTTCGACACTCATCTTGCAGACACTTTTCAGTAACCCAACACAATATGGAGCATTTGACGGGAATGAGCACGACCAATATGCAGAATGGATGCCTATACTCCATCAATGTTGTTTTTCTTCGTGAAAGTGGACGCTCACTTCAACCTTCGTCCTCCACACTCTGCTTTCCTTCAAAGAACATACAACACCTGCGTCGAACCGTTTGAAGATACATGACCTGTTCAGCATACATAATTTGTAGACATTCATGGATGACGGATACACTAGTCTCACCTGCCCATTCATACAGGATAACAATACGCACTTCCATTGCCGACCGTATTGTCAATACATGTCTGTCTGCCATTGTGAATTGCACTGGAATAACCTCGGGTACGCCTGCCACATGCTATTATCTCATCTTCGTCGCACTTCGCCTGCGTTATTCCGTCTCCGCTGACACTACTTCCGTCGTTGGAACAGCTAAGGGTGTATGTTCTTATGGTGGCTGTTTGTTTCACTTGGTGTACCATCTGCACCTTCAAGAAAATGACGAACCTCCCTCATGTATATATATATATATATAATCAAATAAAAAAAATACGCTAAAATAACAAAAAAAAAAAAAACTATCGAAAAAAAAAGATAAATTTAAAAATTGGAAAAGCCAATTATTGAAGAAAAGCAAAAGATTGAAGTTTAATTTTATTAATGCTGTAATCGCCTATAGATTGTTAATCTGGAATATTCCAGAATTAATGGCCAAGCTATCCCAAATCATTGAATTATAATACATTAAAAACGGTTACAAAACCAAATATACAATTTAACTTAAATCAACAATGAACAAACTCATTTTAGCATCATTTAAGAAAGAAAGAACCAACCAATTCAAGAGAAATCTAAACATATCTATGACAAAATACAAATAAAGAACCAATACTATTATACATGGAGAGAAAAAAGACAACAATATAAAAAACTTATACATAGCAACACACGGAGACATTGATACAACGTAGTTGACAAATTACCCGATTTAAAATTGAAATGATTTTGGCAAAAGATAGAACACCTTCTATGGAATAGTTGTTAGAATTAAAGGGAAAACCTGAACATAACAGCAAGTAAAAAAATAAAAAAATTTTAAAGGAAAAAACAGAAGAAATTATTAAGAAAAAAAATTAAAAAACATTTTAAATTAAATAATAATTATCAATAATAATTTTAAAACTTCTAAATTAAAAAGCAGTTTTAAAGAAAATTAAACTAAACTTAAACTTAAAAAAAAAATTGAATCAATTTTATAATCTTTCATTATATTTGAAATGTTTTTTTAAAAAAATAATTGGTTAATCAGCCTTTTCACATGCAATACAGAAATTATTTAAAATACGCTGAAAATTTAAAGGCATATTAACTTATTTGAAATTTTTAAGTGAATAGTTATTTAATATATTTCAATAAAAATTTAAGCTTAAATTTCTGTCAACGAAAGTAACCTTATTAATTGGGAAAATTTAATTACCGTATATTTCCACAGATTAGACGATTTTCAAGTAAGACGAGGTATAAATTTTCGTCAAAATTTATAGTTTTAGCACATATCTGCCCTACAAGATTACCTCCAAACTATCAATGGCCTATGAGTTTAGCTTAGACCAGCGATCATCATATAGAACAAATTTTACTTTCTAGCAACTGCCAACACTACCCATACACGCACGTGCCAATTCACATGTATTTATATGAAGTTTCGTTCAGTTGAGTCGTGTGTTCAATTAAATTGTACTATAAGTGAAAAATTAGTAAAGTGTGGGCCTAATCACAGAACCACTGAAGAGAAGCATACCTGAAGCTTTAAGTTAGAAGTCATAAAACTGGCTAAAGAATCGGACACTTGTGCTGCAACAAGGGCCTTCCATATAACTGAGAAGATGATAAGAGCTTTAAGGAAAAAATGAAGATGCTGTTTAAAATACTAATGAAAAAATACTATATGAGAAGAAAAATAGCTTGCTTGACAGTTAACTTTGCAGAATGAGAATGAGAAGAGGTAGAGATAGATGTTGTTTCAAGAAAAATGATTAGAGCTTATGCTAGGAAGTAGGAATGGACCAATGTAGAACAAGGGAAAGAAATTAAAGAAACGGTTGGTGCAATCGTTTCATGAACAGAAAAAAAAATCTGGTAATACGATAGAAAACAAAAATTGCTCAGAAATAAATCGCAAAATCTTGACCATAACGTCACTAGTTTTTACAAGCCGACTTACTACATATGTAAGCGAAAATGGACTCGCTAGGTACAGAATGGGACTCATATGATGAGTTTCACAGCAGCGAAAGTCATCATGACGTATCTGTGGAGCTATTTGCCTTAGATGATGAAAGTGAGGATTTTGAGGGGTTTTATATACATTGATGAGGGATACGATTTATTTTATAACGGTTTTAATTCATACGGATTTTAAAAACTAATTTTTTTTTGTATCTGTCCTATAAGGTGACCCCGGATTTGGGGGGCTTTTTTATGATTCAACTACTGTTTTTTCTGTAGAAATATTCGGTATCTCTCTCGCAAATATATTTATAATAAAGATATTATCAACAATTTTTCTAAAAGAATCTATTTCAAAAGAAAGATTTATAAATAAGAACAATAAAATCATACATGTGGTTTAAATTCCGAATCGAAATAATTTTAAAAAAACTGTAAGGCCGTCATACTTTGGTATGTTTCACTGCAACAAAACTTAAGAGGCCAGACTCTGAAGATTCAAAAGATTATGTCTCTGTTTAAATTTAAATATATATTTGTATTATTTTCTCCAACAGTATCAATATTATAAATATACTTCATGCTGTATTTATTTCTACTTTTTTCAATCAGTTATCGAAATATGTAATCAGCTCCCTGTAAGTGAACTTGTTCTAACATATGCATATGTTGAATGGATATATTCTTTTGTGAAGTTTAAATATTTATACATATTAATAAGGAAGCAAGCTGGATAAACAAATACTATTGAGGAGGATTAATAGTTTAAATGAATATTTATATTGAGTTCCAAGTCCTTAAGCACAGTGTAAGTAATACTTTCTAAATGGATATTGGTTTCTTGTCTTCTGTTTATTTTTGTTCACCTGCTCATGAAACACAAAGTTTGTTGTATGATTTTTTTTTACTATCCTGAATATTTAAATTTAGAGCACAGATATTATTTAATTATTTTCAGAACATCGTATAAATGAGTATTTTTCATTCCATCCTAAGAATTATAACAAAATAACAAATACAATTGTTCTTTTATATATATATATATATATATATATATATATATATATATATATATATGGGATCTAAGATCTACCGATCTACCGTATCGGACGACAGCCAAGATGTTCCCAGAGTGCCACCTAGCGCTTCGATAGAGATTAGAAAGAGTTAGAAGAGACATAGACGGAGAAGGAGCCAGACGCTGAACAAAACGGTTCAGGATATTGTGCTGGACGTTATATCTATGATTACGCGAATTTAATTAATTTGTTTTCTGATTTAATGTTCTGTCCTACGTTTGCAATTAAACTGTGCGTGTGTAATAAGTAGTCGTTACTTTGAATCTTTACACACACAACACACACACACACACTCTCTCTCTCACACACACACATATATATATATATATATATATATATATATATATATATATATATATATATATATATATATATATATATATATATATATATATATGTGTGTGTGTGTGTGTGTGTGTGTGTGTGTGTGTGTGTGTGTGTGT
>BMAW01007240.1:18709-57274 GCA_019974015.1 Nephila pilipes | reverse complement strand
AATTTAACTTACGGGAAGAGATGCTAGATCAATTTATCTATGGAGAACTTTTTTATGTACGATAAACTGAGGGGAAAATGAATACGTGAATAAAAATATTCTATAGTTTTCTCAACATGCATCATATTGCGGTTGATTTCATTTCATTCCGTATGTAGAAATAACATTTCAAATGAAAATAACTAAAGGATTAAAAAAAAAGTAACATTTAAATTTTTTTTTTTTATCAAAACGGTAGTATTCCATTTTCGAATGGTTCCGATTATAATTAGTAATTAATAATTAATCAAATTGTTAACAATTAATCAGTTATTTAATATTTTTTTCAATATAAAAATAATTAAGAGTTAAATATTTGTTTTAAAATCCTTTTTACTTACTATTCGTAAAATGAACGGACGTCATTCTTTTAAGAAAAAAAAAAATTACCATTTGCTATTTGAAAAATTATAAAAGCATGGAACAGATTTTTGTTACTTGCAAAAACGTAAGTGAAAAGCTTGCGATAACCAAGTTACTTGCGAAAAAGTTTCATAAGAACAACCGTGGTTAATATTAATTTTCTCGCTTCTTTTATTTGCTATAATTGAAGTTTCATATAATAGTGATTCGATCTCTGACAATTCTAAATAAAGAAATTATCCTTGGCATTTCTGCATCCTTCAAATTTAATGAAACATAACTTTCTAAGTCGAATAGTAATGTTTCAACAGAATTAATGTTATTTTCGGAAATTTCAACTCTTACATTAAGGAAACAAATACTTTTTGATCGATCATATCCATAAATGATTTCACTTTTGACATACATTTTTTAAACTTCTTAAAATAACAGTAGTACATGACTCCATAGTTCTGTTTGAACAACAATTTCTTATTAATCAAAAATGTCTCCGTTTACATGAAAAGTTATGTAAAAAAAAAAAAAAATCCTATGTTTCATATAATTTTATGCTAAATAAGAAGTAATTTTTAAATTATATTCTGATACGTAATTAAATTATGTTTTTGTTAGATGTTATTAAAATTGTAATTTCTATATATATCACACACTCATATCTCTGTTCCAAATTGCTTATTTAAACACATTGTTAGAACCGTAATTTAAAAAATACAACATTTATAATGACAAAGATATCTTTTTTATTTGGTCTTCTTGGATCATAGTGAATCATCACACAGTAAATGTGTGAATCATACATTCATGGTAAAAATATTTCCCGCGCTTTTTCTCCCCCGCTTGGATTTCCGTCTCATTTTTTGTTTTCTTTTCTTCCCCCCCCCCTTTACTTGTATGCACATAAACTTAATCGACTTATACCCAAATCTATCAATTTAACCAAATAAAAATTAAAGTACTAAACATATTATACTGCTTTAAGATACATAGAAGTAACTCTCTTCTATAATAATAAAATAAACTTATTAATACATAATAGAATAAAATAATAATGCATTACATATGTAACATGTGTGTATTAAAAATATTTTTTTTATGAAGTAGACTTCATATTCCACGAAACAAAATCAGTATTTCGATAAGTTTTTAAACTAAATGTATTTATAGCGTTTTACATTCAGGAATTGTAAGCATTTTCACTTCTCATAGGTCTTTTTTTTTCATATAATTATAATAACATTATTTTTACTGCTTCATACTTACGGTCTTGATCATTCAATATTTCGATTTTTTTTTATAACAGACAGTGTCTTTTTATTAAAATAACGAATCAATGATTGCTCGAAACAGAATCTTTCTGTCGTTATTGATTGAATTAAATTGACTGCAAATGCATAAAATCATTGTTAATGATTGCTGCCTCTAATCAATACAGCCTTTGCCCACTATTTCTTTTTGTGTCGTTTTTAGGCCTTTCTTTTTGTGTCGTTTTTAGGCCATTCTTTTTACACGTAGTTCTTTTTACTTTTTACGTTTTCTTACTAATATAAGTAATAACATTCCCAACGCCTAAAATAGATGCATTTGTTTTGAATAGTTTTAAATACGCCTGCTGGTCGAAAACGTCACTTCATATTTCTTGACGAGGGACCATTTTTAATATTTCTGGTCGTGTTGCGATTGCAAAACTGTAAAAATGATTAATATTCGGAAGATACCTTTGTTAGATCATTCGTAAAAGTTAAATGAAGATTTACAGGTAAATGTCGTACAAGTTTAATGCTAAACAGAAAATTAAAACCTGTGTATATCCCTCACTCTTTTCAAAATTAAAAATAAATATTAAAATGGAAAGGGACGAAAAATGCTTTAATTTTAATCAAACTACGATTCACGCACTGATGTTTTGTTTGAAAAGAAAATCAAAACGTGTCGACCACTCAAAATAAAGTATATATCTCTTCCAATTTTTTAAATTAATTTCTTATGTCGTATCAAAGCTATAAAATTCAGAAAGAAATACGGACTTTTTGTTCAGTAAAAAAATCAGAATCAAATTACCAAACTACCTAGAAATGAACAATAATATTTCTTAACATGAGAAAGCTGCTCGAATTCAACTTGAAAAGTGAAGATTCTCGAACTAAGAAAGATCCAAGACCCCATTTTGTTGGACAATAGACGGGAGATAACAAAGAAAAGAGGGAAAAAAAATCAGTGAAAAGAAAAGAAACTAATGATGCAGTTAGCTTCCGTTAAAAAAGGGTGAATAGATACTCCGCTCTACACACCAACTTATGGATTCATAAGTTCCGGTATTATTCCTATTATATCTATACTTCTGCTTTTTTCCTTCTAGACTAGAAAATGCTCTGCTGAAGTACGCAGTGGAGGTTAAAAAGATTAGGAAAGCGGTGCTTTTTTTTAAGAGGGGAAATTTTAATAAAATGGAGTAATGCTAAACGGTATATCATATGCAAAAAGTGTGTGAAATAGCAACTGAGTATTAAAAAAATTAGCAAATTTAATCGAAGGTAGGGTTTGAAACAAAATTTATATGGAAGAGAATAGCACATTTTTATATCAAAATATTAGAATTAATAAGAAAATCTAAATAGTTGTCCTGAAATAATAATAACTCGAACATTTTCACTGGAACAGTTTAAAACCTTTTTGTAAGTTTAATTCAAAACTAAGACATTTAAGGAGAAAGATGACATATTACTTTCTTAATGAGAAGCACGCCGTTTCATTTAGACATTTCCGAGAACATTTAAAAATCGACTAATTGAATCCCTCTCTAAAAAAATATATAAAACTTTCAGTTAGTAGCAAAAATTATATTTTCATATCAATAACAGATATTCAATTACTATTAATTACTAATTATTAAATTATTTTTCCGTTTTATTTTAACGGTCATTAACGTGATGTACATTGTGAACAATAGATGGCAGCACGCACAAAAGTGGTAGTATTTTTTAAAGTTCTCCGAGGAGCGAAAGAGAGAACATCTTAAAATTATTTTATCCTGCGGACGCATTTAACGTATTATATGAATAGAAAATAACCTTTCAAGAGTAGAATATTCAAGAAAAGCTCCAAAATATGCATTTTTATTTTCTCAAAAATTGTAAAATTAAATAAATATAGTAATTAAAAATAATCATGATTCATAACTATTATAGGAAATTGTTTTTAAAAATGAATCAATATCCTTTAAAACTTAGATACTTCTTTTTCTTCTACCATATTAAAATTTAAATTTCCATCAATTATAATTCTTGGGAAAATAACAGCTGCATACAAGAGTTATAAATACTAAGTAACACCTCTGCTTTTAACTATATATATATGTTTCAAAATAAAAAAAAAATACTTCAGTTTGATATGAAATTTTTAAATTTACATTTCTCCCTTTCCTTCTATTTTGATGATGAAAAAACAACAAAGAAATTGAGAAATTGAGTTTTAAAAATCCTTCCACCAATTTCTCTTATGAATTTAGTATAAAGAATAGCCATTAATAAATGAAAAATACTGATATAAAAGATGGTAAGCATCATAGGAGTAATTCTGAACTCATAAAATAACCTTGATTCCACTTATTGTTGATTCAGACTGAGTGAGTGTAAATAGACGTTTATTATTGAAATTCTCGATTATTTTAATTCATAAATATTTAGAGGACAAATAGTGGACCCACGTGAACAAAACAATTAACATCTCTCCGAAAAGGCAAACACCATATTTTTCGTTTGATCCCTTTGAAAGTTCTATTTTAATTTTCGGCATATATGCATACTGAAAGCGAAAGATATTCATAAATCAGTATTCGTTAAAAAAGATAACTTTGCCTTTATCACTGTATTAACGAATATAATGAAGAACAACTAGAAGATTATATGTGTCCATAAATTTAAATAAAGCATTAAGTCTTATGATTTGGTTCAATTTTATTCAAATTATAAAAATATGTATATGTCATTATTAAATATATTTTCAGAATTTCTTATATCATTTAAAATATTCATGACACTTACAAACAATAATTATTTTTTTTTATAAACAGTTCTCTAATGAATGCATCATCATACGAGAGAAATAGAAAATGAATGTTCGTATAAAGTTTTTAATGTCATTATTTTTCCTAGAAAATGTCAAAGTGTCTGTTTTCTAATATGACCAGATGATTTCTTAAAATAAAGAAAAGAACTGGTTATTTATAAATTTAGAAATTATAAAAATTGATTACAAAAAAATTATGCACAAAATAGGAATGTTGACCCAATTAAAATTTAATTACTTCCCTAATGTTGTCAAAGGGTGAATGAAATAATGAATCAAATGTTTCCTATTGATCTCATTAAAACAAAATATTACTATAATTATAATTTAATTTAGCTTAATCTTTAAAGTTCAAAAATTCTAATTACGTTTATTTAAATGTTATACTCAATTAAGGAATTTATTATACTTTAAAAAAATTCTAACTGTGATTGACATAGTTTAAAAAATTAATTACCGATTATTTTCATAACATAATAAAAAAGAACTTGGACAGTAATCACAATATTTAATAATAATTGTAAGCACTTTGTATGGGAATTTTTATATCTTGCAATATGAAAGAAAATATATCACAATATCTAAATTGCGTTAACTAAGAAAAATGGAAATCAAACTATTCTTTATCATCAAGAACGAAAAAAAATTACAATTTTCAATAAAAATTTCAAGATATTTTGCTTTCAATGTTGCTATAGTCAATCACCGAAATAAGAAAATGTCACAGTTTAATTTATTTCAAAAGTTTAAAAGTCAATGCAACAAAATCATAAGAATTCAAAATAGCATACTTGCACATTACGATTATAATTGTTTTAAAATGTTTGCAACATGAAAAATATAATTTACTAATTTATTTTTATACTGATAAAAGACAAAATAGGTGGAAATTTTTATATATAACAATGAAACTGAATTAATGTAATTTGAAAATTTTTGCTATATCTCACTTTTAAATAAAAATGCTGAAGAATTTTGCTTATTAAAAAAATATATATATGATTCTATCCAGCAGATCAAGACTTAATTAGTTTCAATAAATTCATTATGCGATTTTGTAGAACAAGAAAAGCAAAACAAATCATAGGTTTGATGATTTCATCTAACCTATGATTTGTTTATCATAATTAATTCAAGTTGATCGCGATTATGTATTTAAATGATCTCAGAGAATTTAACTTTATGTGAACAGACAAATACAAACCTATAAAATGTCAATTCAGTTAGATTAATGTAATTTGAATAAGATTGCTTAACAGAACTGGGAAAAAAAAAAAAAAAAAAAAAATATTTAACAAGTTTATATTTAATGAAGTGATGAAAACGAAAATATTCCTGCGATCACTGATATTACTATTCCGTTAAAGAATACAAATACAGAGAAAAATTATAATTGCAATAATTCAGATCATTTTATTGAATGATTATGGAATAATAACTGGAAGCCAAAACAACATTTCGTTATGTCATAGTTTATTAAAAAGATAGAGATCGGCTATTTATATTTTAATTTAGAGCGGAGAAATATGATAAATTGTTATAAAATAGTTATTAAAATACATTACTCAAACTCTTTCAATATTTGATTAAATACAAAATTATTCTGATCGATATAAAAATTAACTGTACAGAGATCTCATAGATCGAATAAGAAATAGCTTAAAATATTTACTATAACAGTCAATTATAAACATTCAAAGGTAAATAATAAAGCAGATCTTCATAAAATTGGTAGTTAAATTAGTTAAGGTATGAAATATTTCAATTTACCACAACGGCTGAACTGATCTGTTTTGGAATGATCGCCTAGTTTTATCTTCTTTTTGACTCCATTTTCATAACAGAATCAAATAATTATTTACCTAAAGGAACAGAAATAGTTAATTTTTCCAATGATTAGGCGTGATCGCGTGAAATTTGCATTCGATCACATTTACAAAGCAAAACGTGCAATTAAAACAAAGTAAATCGAACACCATCACGATCGCAGAACATGCCGTTTTTAAAAACACAATTCATTTTCTTAAAAGAATCAAATAATTATTTATTCAAAGCAACAGAAATAGTTAATTTTCACAATGACAAAAACGCGATTGCGCGAATTTTGAATTAAATCATATTTATAAAGCAAAATGTGCAATCAAAACAACATAAATCGAACGTCATCGCGGTCATAATTCATACCATCTTTAAAACACAAGCGATGATGAATGAATCATTTCCAGCAAAACCGAACAATTTTATATTGATTGAAGTATATTATCTTTCTCTTTTTGGAATTATGAAAAATATTTTGCGATTTTTTTACAATTAAATAATTTAATAAAACATTATTGAAAATAATGTTTTTATCTCCTATCACCTTATTTATTGCAAGACCATGTTAATAATAATAATTACATAACACACACACACACACACACAAACGAAAGCGTTATTCGCGATTTAAAACCAGTTTATTTTTTGATAAGAAAACGAATTTGAAGTGAAATGAGCGAAAATATTTAAAACTATATAAATTTTTTTAAGGAGAGAGAGATAATATTACCTTAACGTAAAGAAAATGATCGATACAATATTTTTCAGTTCAATTTTTCGAATTAAGCGTTATTCTGCATCATATATTAGATTCTCTCTGAAAAAAAAAAAGGAATTAAGTTTTAATATAACCAATTGTAACTTGTAATATTCATTGGTATTCATTAAACTATTATTTTTATTTATTTAAGATTAGAATTATCGTAATTTAAATATGTTAATTTTTTTGGGTAAGAATACTGTTTCTAATATTTTAAGAGAATAAGCTGGATTTTGCTAAGTATTGTATTTATCTAAAACAATTACAAAAATGCATCCTGAAATGTGTTATTACAAAAACCGAACGATTTCAAAGAAATTTATTTCAAAATGAATTATCAATTACTAAAAATTATTTTTTAAGAAATTCTGAAAAATTGGAAATTCTTAGACAGATATAAAACATAGATTAATGCCTGTGAAATAGCTTTTAATCGTCTTTGTTTTTCTTGACAGCAAAAATTTCATTCTTATCAGTCACAAATCACATTTAAATTATATAACCTTCCACATACAGTAGAAAAATAAATTTACGAATTTTTTTTTTATGTTAATGCTAAATATTTACGTTTTAAAAGACATTTATGATTAATCAATTGTAAAATATTTCTATTTTCTTACTTTAACCAAGGATTTAGTAAACTCGTAATGTTTCCAAATTATTCATTTCAGTAGTCGTTGTTAATTCTAACGGTCATTGATGAAGAAAATAAGTTAACTATTTAAAAAGGAGAAATTGGAAAAAACTAAATCACTTTACTAATAACTTCAATTAAAGCTTTTTCTGTGTATTTACCGAGTCTAAAAGCACCATAATAATTGTTCATAATTCAGTATTAAAGTTCTTGCTTACCTAAACAACGTTCCAAATGAGGCTTCTTCTTAAATACTGAAGGTTTGAATCCCTTTACAACTTATTTTAAATAGGAATCACTTCTAATCATAGAATATATCAATTACTGCAATGCACTTCAATTTTAACATACAAACATCAATCGGCTTCTCATTATCACGTATAATAATATCTCCTATTTCTTTCAATTTTATTTCGCTTATATATCACTATTCTGAACTCAATTCTTTACACTTCTTAGTTTCATCTGACCTACGTTTTATTTCGTAGTAAAGGAATTAAAATTTTAAACAATTCAAGTTATAAATAGCCATCAAAGTTCGTGGGAAAAAAAATGCGAAAAGTACAACATTACAAACTGAAAAGTTTTATCAATAAAAAGTTCCTCATATTTTGTTTCCTTTGGGCTTTTGTCATGGCCGAAGAAGACACTGTTTTTTCTTTCCATGATTTTTCAAGCTGATTCCCCCCCCTTTTTTTTCTTCTAACAAAGAAGCTAGATAAATGATACTGTTTACCTTATGTTATCTTAACCTGTTATCTAGTTCTTCCCATAGGTGTTCCATGGAATTGAGGTCAGGGGACAAAAGGAAGGGATTAGAATGAATAGCATATTTTAAACTAACCATTAACAGTCAGTACATATATATTCCGATCATTATTCTACTAGCAACAAAACTTGTCCGCAAAAGTTCAAATGTTTTTTTTTTTAAATCCTTTTTTGGAAGATGGAAGAATTTTAGCGTATCTTGTCTGTTAGATTATACATATTCGCAAATCATCCGTTAGATATACATCTTTATTTCTTCACACAAGCTTTCAACAATTAGAACCTTATCTGTTGAAAATTCGTATGAATATTATATTGTCTCAGAAAGTGTATTTTCTTTTCTAAAGAACAATCATTCGACATAATAGTATTATGTTAGAAAAAAAAAAAGTTAATTTCCTCTATTTGAAATTTTTCTGATACATTATTTATATCTATTTTTCCTTGATGCTCATATTTGATTTTGTTAATCATTCTAAGTACATTTGAATCGATTTCGCAGCTGTTAATTTGTTCTTCACTATATCTAATAAGAATACGGTCCTGAGAAGGTATTTCTGTGTAATTTAAACAAACATTCATATAAAATTTTTATTTTTCCAATCTCAGTCGCTGGGAAATTTTAAATCGGAAGAATTTAATTATGGGAACAAATAATTGTATCGTAATGCAAAAAGACATGCAAATTTTTTTAGTACACAAAAATGTATATGACAGTAAATTTTATTTTAAGTATTTTTATTTGATTTTTAATGTAGAATTATCAGTGAGTTTATTTTTAAGTTACAGTAACAATTGCGTTATCAGATGTATTTCAAATTTTCATGAAACTTCTACAGATTCAAAAGTTTTGCTCATTGCTCATTCAGAAATTTTGCTCATTTCTCATACTGCGGTTGCTAAGTTTTTTAAAAGTTTATCGTGTGGCCGCGGTAGCCCAGTGGTAATGGTCAGGACTCGTGGTCGGCGTTGCTATCATCGACACTTGGGTACGAGGCTTTTGCCACTAAAGACCTGTTGTGTGGCGGGTCTGATGCCTGTTAAAACTCACTGATTCCAAGTCCTCCTGTTAGCATGATATGAACATCTGAGCTAGACATAGATGTGCCAACTGGAGCTTCGTGCTCGTCACATGACCTTGGTCAAATTTACGAGGATCGTCTCCAATAGCCCTCATTTTGCTTCTCAATGCGACGTTAATAAACTTTTACACAAAAGTGTATCGTCCGAAACTGTTCATTTAGAAATTTCACTGCGCTTCTGAAAATTTCCACAAAATAGAAGAAAAAAAATTATATATTCCTAGTTAATTAAACAATACTTCCAATTTATTAAGAACATAACTATAATTGTTTTAACAGATCACATATAACAAGCATTTTTTGTACAATAAAATTAATTTTTTAAGCGACAACGGCAAAACATATCTCCTCAGAAGCTTACATTTTTTTACTAAGTACGGAATTTACGATCCTGATGACACCCCATTGGAATGTTCTAACGACCTTTCTCTATTTTTGATCCTCTTTCTTGTCCCTCAAAGATTATTTTTCTTTCTTATCTCTAAAATAGTTTCAAGATCATAAATGTACCGCCACAATTATTTTCGTAAATTAATCAATGAAACTAACAAATCAAGATATTATAGGTTAAGAGCTTATAGTAAAGTATTCATCTGCGCGCACATACGTTCTTCTAACAACCTTAATTTTAAAAGTTTCGAGATTCTCAATCCCTTTGGTTACTGCAAGGTTATCCAGATTTAATAATAATATTTATAAGTTAGTAATATGGCAGAAGAAGCATTGATAACACTATACATAGTTAAAAGAATACACTGTATATTTTTTATTTGTTCACGTGATATGCAGAGCGAGATAGAAACGGAATGACAGTCTATATCAGGAATAGCTCTCTCCAATATCAATGTCAACTTCTGATGAATTTCCTGAGTTATTCGAATCAAAATCGGGCAACATAAAAAGAAACTATATATGAACATAACAATACGATGGCAGTTCAGAAAGTACCTGTTTTTGGCATTGTATGAATTGATATATAATGCTTAGCGAGAGCTAATCTTGTGATAGATAGACAGTATATAGTGCATTATGATAAAAAATACAGAATTATACAGGATGCTATCTCTCTGTGTACGCGTGTCTGTTTATGTGTCTACTGAGTGAAGGATGACAAGTGGTCGAAAACATTAATAATTATAATTGTATGAAAAGCATACTCATATAAATAAAAATGTGAAGTTTTATGGTTTCGTTAATTAAGTATATGTTACTAAGAGTGATTATATCTGTGAACCCTATAATCTGTTTGAATATTATGTATTATGTTTATCTCTCTCGCTTAGTATTTATTTTACTTTTAAAAATCCATTCATTTATTTATTTTCAGATTACTTCACAAGGATTTTTCTGTATCCGTAGAACTCTGTGAACGTTATATATTCACTAAGACACGTTAACATTCCGTAAAAACTTCATTCCTCCAAAAGAAGAAACTCTTCAAGCCATATTAACTTTCTGGAGTGTGAACTACAAGACTTATAACTAGAAAAAAACATTACGCACAATTTTCTTTATGGAGTTGCATTGCATTTGTGAGAGAGAACGCGGCCATTTTTATTGGATGAAGACTGTTGTCAAAGGACATTGTATTCTGCGTGATAAAGAATTTGTTATACAGAGAAGAAACTTGAACGTGTACATTTCAAGCTTAAAAGAAAGAAGCTCAAGTTAGGAGAAAGATAACTGAATGATTATACTTCAATGATGCACGTTTCAAGAATATTTACATATGGCGTCATTTTTGGATTGAATGTTCCAGTTTCATTGCATTGGAACGATTGATTTCCGTCCATATTTAAAAAAAAATATTATGAAGGACTTCAGAGAAAAAAGATTGTCATTAAAATTTTTAAAATGTTTATCTTTATTAAATTTCATCAATGACAAATTTATTTTTAAAAGTAGCATTTAATACACTAAACAAAAAGATAATAAATTTTGAATAAATTTTAGTCATTACTTTTCATTTATACGTTGGAAACTCTAATTATCTTTATAAAGGTTTTTAATCAACCCACTCTGAGATTTTAGATTTATTAATGTTGTGTTATAATTAAAACATTTTTTTAAAAAAGAAATGAGCACTTTTTTCGACTACAATCCAAACATAACGACTCAATTTGGTTTAAATAAATCATTATGAGACTAGAACTGCGTTATTTTGCTTTTAAAAACGCTCATTGAACTAAATGTAGTTATCAAAGAGCGTGTTAAAAAAGCTTTAAAACGCTTCAAATATTACAAAAATTCTCTACAGCAATGATCATCAAGAATTTGAAACGAGATAATCATGAATGGTTCCTATAAAAGGCAGAATTAAAAAAAAAAAACTAGATAGTCTAATATATTGAATTTTATATATAGTATAAATTTTAACAATTTCATCGCTATCAAGGCGATTCATTATAAATCAAACATAATATTACTGTGATTAGTTTTATATAGAGAAAGTATTACTAAAATGTTTTAGAGAATGTCATAAAACTACATCAAAGGAAAAAATTTGCGCTTTTATTTAGTTCTGAAAAAGCAGAAAAAATTTAATCTACAATCAATCTCGAATGATTAAATAATAAAAGATACTTAAATATCCTGTAACAAGTTTCAACATTTATAAGAAACCAAAATCAGTTACAATTATTCATCGATTTTACTTCATCTTACAGGTGAGTAGTTTTTGTTAAACAAGAGCTATAATTATTTGATAAAATATCTACTTGAAACACTTTTTTTCTCAATCACATGTTCTAATTTTTCTAAACTTCGGTAAAGGAAATAAATGACATTTGTTAAAAAAGTATTACTAAATATTTTTTTAAAAATAATTTTCCTTCTTAAGGAATTTTATAGTATTAACCCTTTAGCTTATGTCAAGTCATTAATTAATTAGCAAACAAAACTTTGTAAATTTATTTTCCAATTGAAGTTTTTGTTAAGAAACTGTTGTGAAAATCACTGTTTTTATCTACGGCACGTAAAATTCAAAAGAAACAAAATTGTATCTAAAAAAAATGTTGCATATTTCTCAGCACATCTATCATGTTTCATTGTTCTTGTTTTAAGTGTGTTTACTTATAAGACAATGTGATTCCTTATTGTTACTTATTTGATGCTGTGTATAGAAAACATCTGAATATATTGAAGCATACTATTTTTAATATAATGACTGTATATTTTTTATAAATATGTGTTTATCTGTGTTAAAATTTTTTGACCAATGAAAATACGTACTTTTTGAATATGTTTCACCCAGGGAATCTTCAGTGCAACGAATATTTTCCGAATTGATAATAAATGTTATACTCAGGTTGTGAATGTAAATGACTATTTTTCGCATAAATTTGGAATATTTTTGTAAAGAACGCACCTGTAAATAGATGGTATACTAATTTATACGTAATCAATGCATCTGACATGGTCACAAAAACAAGTTACTTCAAGAGATTATTTTGATGTTTGAAAAAGTGTAAGAAAAGTTTTGATGGTAAGTTGAATATTTTATTGAAAATGGACGAAAGAAATTATAGTATTTTTATATATGCTATTTTACATACTTAATTAGTATACCACGTCTTTGAACAAAGCGTTTTCATGTTTCAATAGAGAAAAACTCAATTTAAATAAAAGCTCGCAGCATTTTTTGAGGAAAAAATTATTGCAAAAAATATAATGCATACATCAGAATTTTTACTGTGAAGAAATCAATGAGTAGAAGAGAAAATTTGGATTTATAAGTGTTAAGTAATACTTAATATTTTGTAACTTTTTCAAATGTAATAATTCAATTTAAAATGTATAATTTGAAACTGAAAGTTGATTGTCTTAATTTTTTTTTTTTTTGACTTAATATTCATTTTTAAAACTTTTTCTGTCTGATGATTTTATAGTTATTGTGTGTTGATAGAGCATGGAACTGTTTTACGGTGTGAGTTTTTTGATGGTTAATTTATAGTGAAAGTATCTTATATACCAGTGACTTTATTGCAATTTGTTTGAAATATTTTGCATGAGAGATTGTTTTGTACAGTTTTTCTATGAAAATAAATTTATACACTTTGAGATATGTTTTTATGATTAATTGATTTTTGTGATAAATATTTTTCATTTAAGTATACATTTTTCAGCAAAACCGAGTTTTCAAGTGAGAGTTGCAATAGCATGAAATAAGATGTGAACAAAACTTGTTCCTAAAATATTCTCAAAAGGAAATTCAGGCTTATAAACGAAATTTTAATACTAACTAATATAATAATATTGATGTAAATATTTTTTTAATTTAAGTAGTATTTTTGCTTATTAAATAGTTATTACAAAATTATTTTTTGGAAACCGAACTCCCAAATCAGTCGCAACTTTTTTCCCTTTTTAAAGTAATTAATTATAATAGCTAATAATTCCTTATTATTACTATTATATACTGTTATTATTCAAATCAAAATTAGCTATAAGAGATAAAATACAATTATATTCAAATGAGTTTTGTAAATAACTAGAAAATGAATTAACTTTCAGACGATGAATGATTTCTTTCAATGAATTTATATATTAAATACATTCATTTCAATAAAAAATTGTGTTTAAATACGAGAATCTATTAACAGAAATTAGGGTAAAAACAAAGCAAAACAAAAACCAATAATTTTTTTTGCTAAGATGTTTCCATACATTTTTTGTTTTGTTTTCAAGCCTCATTCGGATTTTTTTTTGCTTTAAACTAATCAATAATATTTTAACTGAAATGAAAGAAGAAAAAGGACCTAGCCTTCTAAAGGTAAGTTAATTAATCTGATAGTCACTGATAGTTTCAAAAATTGGTTTGCTGAGCATACAATAAAATAAGTATTATACATCTATCAAGTAAGCTGAATCTTACTACTAATTGAAAAATTTTCCTCACATTCACAAATTTTTTAATTATTGTTAAGTCAGTCGTTAAAATGAAGAAAAAAAAGTGTCGTTAATCAGCGACCTGGATACATTAAGCAGTGCGCATGCGTGAATTTTCTTTCCAGCGGTAAAAAATGTTTTTAAAAAATTCAGCTTCCCCTCACAATAATGAACAAATATAGAGAAAGATATACTTCTTTTAAAACTATTTGGTTCGTTTCACCAATTTTTTCTGTGTGCTTCTTAAAGAAGATGAATTTAAGAGCGTCGATTCTAGATTTCGAGCAAAGCATTCATGTTTTAACATGCTAATCAAGTTTGATTTAAAACACCCATTACCAAGATGAATCGAGGAAAACGTTATCTACCAATTTTTAAAAAGGGTTTAAGTCTCTCTCTCTCATACTTTATAATTTGATAGAATGTATTACTCTCAAAAATACTATAAAAAGCATGTTTCAGCCAAATAAAAAAAAGTGTAACTTATTGTTGCAATTTTAAAAATATCATCATTTTATCCACGAATGGCGAATCGGGAGCTCACATATATTGTACATGTATAGTCATAAAAGTTAAGTTTAAACAGAAATTAGCTAGAAAATTATCAAAAACAGCAAATAACATTTTACGAAATAAAACTTGAAATAAATGATGTATTATAAATAACATTATGCACAAATAATATAGTAAATTAATAACAATATCTATATTGAATTATTATTTCGTTTTAGAAACAAATAATCAAAATACTTCAGCACATATTCTCTAATGTAACTAGAGAAAACAAAATAAAATTATGTATGATTCTTATACCCATTATTCAAGAATTGCAATTTTAAAGTCATAATTATATCTAAAATCAACAAAAAAAAAAAAAAATTCTTTATTTAAAGTTCAAAGAAACCCGAGAAATTTTCTCTCCATCTCACAAAAACGAGAGAAAAATTCTTTCGAAATTCTAAAAATAAATTACTCAAAAAATGAAATAATGGCAGATAATAAGAAAAAAATAGTCTAATAAATATGCAAAACAATATACAAAATATTTCTTTAATCAAGAAACCATAAAGAGTTTTAATATATAAATGTGTTATATCTATTGTTTTTCAGTTAACTAAAGACCACATATTTTATCAGAAATCGGTCCCTGATTGTTAGACGTATATCGCTCAGATAGACAAAGTACTCTAAAATAACAAAAGAATATCTGAAATTAAATGAAACAAATAGCGAGGAAAACGTCTTTTTCATGAATGAAACAGTGAACAGTTGTGAACAATATGTATGCTTATATATAACACATTTAAATAATACTTAGGTTTAAAAATAAACACAGTAATACATAATTATGAATTACAACGAATTCAAAATTTCGCGGTTCGTCGCTAATAGCCATAGTGTTGATAAAAACGAACAAATAATGAAAAAAATTATCAAACAATACAACTCAACAAATAAAATGTTACGTAATACTATTGAATATCAGCCACTGGACAGAGTTTTAATTGAAACTATACAAAACTCTTACCTGATAATTCAGATATCCGCTTTAGGCATCAGTTCATTAGAATCTGAAGAACTCAGTTACTAATTCAATCAAATTAAAATTGAGAAGATCACGAGGAGGAAAATGGTTCCATAATGTTTTACTTCTATTCCACATTATATAAAACCTTACAAGCATTATCATCGTACAACTCCATCACCTAATTTCTTTAAGACTTCATAACTACTAAATTTTCCATGTACTGAGATTCTACATACATAATTTTGAACAGGAAATACTTATTGGCAACGCATCCAAATGAAACACGTAGCCAGACTGTCTGCCGTCTTACATTTCCGTTACAGTAAGGTCAGACAACGAATATCTTCATATCTATCAGTTATTCAAAATTATTACTTTTTTTTAATTTCATCTCGCAGACTTTTATTTCCTGTACAAGATGAAAAAATACGTTAGTTAAATTTTTTGGCGGTAACTAAATACATCAAAAGTTTGAAAATGACACCTAATACTTAAATTATCAACACGATTTTTTTTTTTTGAAATAAAGTCATTAAAATGTTCGAAATGCGATCGTTAACGGAAATTTCACAGCAGTCGCAATTGTAAAATAAGTTTAGAAAGCAATATGTGCCTCAAATGTGTTGAAAACCTAAACTTGAAGTAGTTTGTATAATTTTTTTTTTTTTTTATTAAATTACGTTTTTTATCATTTCAAATTGTTCACATCTTTTGAAAATTGCAATCCTTTCCTGTTGCACATTAAAAATAGAAGAACGAATAAATAGAAAGTATATGTCCCGTTTTGCTTAGGAACAACGGGAACTATTGCGTTAAAACGGGTGGTCTCATTCAAAAGGAGACTTAAAACACAAACGTTGAACATAAAAGAGTTATAACATATCTATCCATTTAACATAATATGCTTTTAAAATGTAGAAATTCACTGAAAACTGGGAGTTTTTCTCTTTAATGTACAAAATTTTAAAAGTCTATTTAGCAGCACATAACCGATGACGAAATGTAAAACATGCTATTTATAGGGGAAAAAAATAGACTTGCTTAAGCAGAAATCAGCACTGTAATAAAAAATACTGCTCTCCATACATAATGAATGCATAGTGAAAATATAACATAGTAATACCTCCCAATACGGGATACCAAACATTTTGTCCCTTAAATAGAAATGCCTCTTAAAAAAAGTAAATATTTATACTATTCAAAGGGACCAGGACCACCAATATTGTCCCTTAAATAGAGGTGTACCTTACAAGAGGTACTATTATATTAGAAAATGTTTCTCTCTCAGAAAAACTCAATTCTAAATCATATTCTCTTTAACATATGATAAAGGTCTTGCAAACTTGTGACGGCTCCGCTCCGTCTCTTGGGTTCTGAACCATCAAGATTCTATTAACAATTAGTCAACAAAAATTAAATGGATTTTATTTAATCCTTAGAATTATCCAAAAATCGAATAGTATTACGAATGAAGAGCATTAACAGAAGTACTTCCTAAGCCTAAGACTATGTTTGAAAATTCTATTTATGTTGCAAAGAGCAAAATTGGATTCGAGGTAAATATCAGCTCTCAGAATATCATTCAAGACCTTCTTGATTCCTCACATTGCTAATTACGCCAATGGCTCCAATCTCTCTTATCTGATCATTTCCCATTCACACTACTCTTCTTTATTGAGATTCTGATTTACATAAGTCAGGGTTCTTTCACCAGACTAGGTTCTCAAACCAAATAATGTAATAAGGATAGTTGAAGGGGGAAACTCACGAGAACTCATCACAAACTTGCTTTTTTAAAATCATGATTCATTCTGCCACTTTTTGCTTTGTAATGCAGTTAGAGAGATAAAGAAATAAGTGAACAGACACACGCACAAACTTACGTATCTTGGTTAAGGAATTAATAAATCTGTATTCAACCAATACGCCAATTACACTTCGAATTTCTTTCCACTTAGTTATTTTGGTGGAATTAACCCACTCAATATTCCCAATTCTTCACAGAGCAAAGTCCGTCGCTCTAAATATTCTATGCTTATTTTATAGAACTCAGCCTGCCATCGTCACCGCAGTGCCAGGAATTTTTCGATTTTCGCCCCAATACCTCTTTATTTTCTTAAAAAATTGGCAGAGTTGGGTGATATTCTTTTTGAAAATGGGACATTATTGCATACCGAAGCTGTATTTAAAAACAACGGGATAGATTACCTAAGATGGATCTGGTCCCTTTCAAAATGGGCTGTATGGAGGCGTCAAATATAACTACATCAACTAAAGATGCGTGATCTAGCGAACACATCTGAAAAGCATCGCAGCTGTATTGGCTCCTGTAAGCGCCGCGTGGCAACTTTGTTCTAACAAACTATGAACTACTTTTTTTAAAAAATTGTATACATCTGAAAAAAAAAAATTAAAAATAAATCAAAAAATTCGGTGTAACCACTGAGATATAAAAACAATTTACAAGAGTATTTTTCTGAGCTTAATGTTACTGCTAAAGACATTTCCATATTTCAAAATTCATCGAGGGTGTACAATTGAGAAGCTTCTCTCAGTCCAGTTAGAACTGATCTGAGAGAAGCTCCCCAATGATGAGAGAAGCTTCTCGTACAAATGATGTTTAATGAAATGGGTCCGATTCAATTTGATAAATAATTCTCGAAAAATAAATATGCTCAATTAAATCATGTGCTCGGGAAATATTTATCAATATTTTGGAGTACTTACCCATGTAAAAGGCTATTTTCGAAAATAAAGCAAAAAAATACCAGTGATATCAATGTAAATGATAAAATATCAGTAACAGGCCAGTATGGTAAATTTTATTAGAAAAAATAATTACATTCATCGGATTAGGGCTAAATGTAACCAGTTCTACAACCATATGGATTTATTAATGAATGGATTTTTTTATAAATGCTCAATGTGTGTATATAAATATTATGTAAAAATATCGCTTCCTGTTTTAAGAAAGTAGACGAGCCTTGGTTTTTTTAGCCACATAAGGGGCTATTGTTTTAGGTGGTGCGTTTTGGTGTACCAGACTATTTTTTTTATTGTTTGCTTCAATTTCAATTACGTTTAGCTTACATACATTCAATTTAATAATTTTATCGTTTGCTTTAATTTTAATTATATGTCACTGATATAATGTTCAATTTAATAATTTATCATTCGCTTTTAATTTTAATATCGGAAAAAGTTTACTATAGTCCATTTCTCGATATTTCATGGTTTACTTTAATTCTTATATTTAATTGAGTAATGTAAAAATAATTATAAAAAGAGTGTACCTTGGGCAGCTAAATCTGTTCTTTGTAAAACTTTATATAGAACTTTTTTAAAATTGTTTTGTTGTTGTTGTTACTGCAGGGATAGAATTGTCGATATAAATATCAAGTTTGATTCAGTGGCCCGTAAAAGTTTTACAATCTGGTTCTTTCCAGAAAAAGTTTGTCAACTTTTGCCTTAAGCTGCTCATTTTAGAACATTTTTTAATAAACAATCAATCTCGTCAATTTATTTTTGAGAATGAAAAGCATAAACACAAATTGACATCATTCGATACAAAAAAAAAACAATAAACTTAAACAGAAATTAACATTGGTATTTATAAAAATAAATAAATAAAGTGCAAAAAATCAATAATAGTCCATACAAATAAAAACAGTAAAATAATACGATTAATACTCATAATCTTCATAACAATTGCAACTTGAAAAAAACAGAAATAAAATCAACTTTTTAACCAGTGTTTTGAAAAGATTGAATTCTCCTGTTTGTGTGTGTGATTGGCTGTACAGGAATAACATCCCTATTCCAGTCAAACAATTCTCATAGGTACTGCTTCATCAATTGAGATATTGGCCCCATTTTCATTTCGTTAACCTTCGTTGATTTACTTTTGGATGATATGAAATCGGTGAGAGCCATGTTGCAATTTCAGAGGAAATGAGTAAAAGAAAAAGTGCTGTTAATAAATGACAATTTCTACGGGGTTCTAATTTCTAATAAAAAAGGAAAATTCGGAACTTTGAAGCAGTTGACTAACTGAAACGACAGATAGCAGCCAACATTGTGGAAATAGGTTTAAAGAACTTTGAAACTTCGGAATAAATAGTTGTGTGCTAGAGAAGAATAAGATGTTCTAAAGTTGATTTATAAATATTTTGTGCGTTTTTCGATGTTACCGACATATAATAAGGTTTGGTCAGCTTATTTCGGCATCAGAGAGAAATTAATTAATTAATTACAACTGATTGACCCTTGGTGGACTTCTGAGAAAAAATAAGAAATATTGATTCTTTCGTTAGAGTTGCTACATCATCGAGATTTAGAAAGAGAACTTTGTTTTTTTTTAATTCATTTTTAAATAAGAGGAATCAGACATTTTAAAGATATATGCAAATACTACATTAATATGATATTCATTAAATGTGTGAATGGTAAAATGCGAAGCAACCAAAATAAAAACCAAAGCAATTTTTTCTTTCCTTTTAAAAACCGTATAAAAGCGAGATGGTATAAATTAAGTACCGTGTAAAAAGTGGAATAGATGTATTTTGGTTGTAAAGCTCACATCCTGAGCTCACGCAAGCCAATCAGAGAAGGTGAAAGTTGTAAACTGTCTACTAACTTCCGAAGATGCATCCGATCAAGTTGTAAATCTATCCAGTTAAAACATTGGTAGTGATAACACCTGTCTGAAATCCAACAGTTTTGGAAAAAGACCGATGATTGAAACTGACCGCAAACGTACCACTGAGATTTTTTGAGACCAAGAAACAAACGATAAACAGTTCATAACAGCGTCAATAGTCGCAAATTGGGAACCGTAATTTAAGGATTACGCCCGTAGCACCTCTCGATTAGCGTAATTGAAGCTAAATTATTGAGCGGTGCGACCGTAATTTTTCGGGATGGCAAACTCTCATTTTCATTTTATCCATTAACCTACTTTTGGATTTTGGGGTAAATAAAATTTTTATATGCTGTCTCTTTCTCTCTGGATGCTTTGTGGGATTAGTAACGGGAAAAAAAAAATCGATTTTGTTACATTTTCCTAATAATTGGTCTTATTTATTTGCTTCTAGCTTTTTTTTAAAGAAAAACTCTAAGTAATAAATAATACCGCCAAAAGATCCTACATTAATGTTAAGGTTTTGGGTGTTTTCATGAATGTTACAAATGTTTACAAGCGAAAATTAGTAATAATTTCACAGCAATGTCTGCTATAAAATAGGATAACACATACTGGTTACTCTTTGGTGTTTTTTTCCTTCTTTCATTCACCGAATTTTTTCTTTCTCTCTTTTACAGAAACATTTAATTCATGCAATACAAAAACGTATGGAAAGTAAAATTTATTTCATGGTGATACCAAGTAAAACAAATTCTTTAAAGTTAATGCTGAAACATTTTTTCTTCATGTAAATTATTGTTCATGGTTATTATTCAATAAGATAAATTTTCAAAATAATTTCTTCAAATTTATGACTCTGATGAAGTATGAATGAGTTTTTCTGAGTGAAGGCCGTCATGGATGTTTGGAACTGTTGATAAATATGTGCGATAAATAGTATTATCATCAAAGATAAAGAAATAATTAGATATCCGAATACTTTTTTTTTTTATATTTTACTCGTAAAGGGTTTTTAAATTATCTTTCCCAGGAACTGTGCGATGAACTATTAACATAAAAAGCTTTAATTATTATCATAAAATTATATAACATAGCTATTAAACAATTACTGAGAAACAAAGAATATACATCATTACCTTACACTTTCTGAACTTACTCAAATTTCTGAGCCGTACTAGCCTAGTGGTCATGGTCTCAGATTCCCGACAGGCGTTCTTTTCGTCGAGTCATGGGTTCGAGACTTGATACCACTAAAGACCCGCCGTGTAGCGGGGCTGATGCATGTTAAATCTGGTTGAGGTCCCAAATCCTACCGATAGCGTAATGTCGAAGTTTGGAGAAGGAGGTGCCAGCTTAGGTTTCGTCCTCGTCAATTGGCTGAGATTCAAAATAACGAGGTCCGTTGCCAATAGCCCTCGTGTTGCTTTTCAGTTCGACGTTACTAAAACAATTACAATTACATTTCTCTAAATTCTGGGGCTTGTTTGTTCAACATACAAGCTCTTTTACTTTGAGCATACAATTGATGTATAGTAATTTCTTATTTATAATTCACAGTTTTTCCCATTTCCACTTAATGTTACATTAAGGAGATGAGAATTCGTAAAAATCAATCTGATTGAAAGTTGAACGAAATTACCTGATATTCCAAGAATCAACATCGTTTTTATAAGAACAACTAAGTTCGACTAAATTTGTCTACGTTATACTAAAAACATTGATACAGTATTCAAACAAATTAAAACATTGAGCTGCTTTTTGAAAAGTAAATATCCAAAACGGATTAAAAGAAACCACTTTTTGTTTTCAGCCTGTTTGACCTTCACAGGGAGTATTAATTCTAAATGAACTCATTTCGACAACCTCTAGACCAGTTAATTCATTACTCACACATTATAACTCTCTCCGTAAATGTTTACAAAGGCACCTTGAACAGTTCTTAAGTTTACTAAGTATCAACCTAAGCAATTTAGTAATTCATTCAACCTTGGTAATCAAAGATTATTTTCACTTAAAGCGTCTAATGTATCTTCAGAGGAAGCGCAAAACAATAGGGCTTCTGATGAAACTTCTACAAATTGTCCAATCATGGATAAAACAATTAATGAGCTTCGTAACAGGTTCTTGAACTGCGCCATTTACCTGCGCAATTCCCTCAAAAAACGTCAATAAGACTTTATGTATAAAAAAACGCTTTTAATAAGAAGATGCATCTTTAATAATAACATGGAGAGCATTTCGATTCTCTGGCATCCTGTGGAGGTGTTGTAGAAGGGGGTGAGCACAATCAAAAAGGGGTGGTTTGGAACGAACCACGCCCTTTTGGCACGTTTCTCCAGAGGTACGTGATCTTCGCCCGAACAAACCGCAAACGAGATCTGACAGAAAAAGGTGTAAAAAAACCGAACTAAAATTGAATGGGAATGAAGGAGGAGAAGGTTGGGAACCTTGAATCACGAGTTTTGGTACAAAGACCGAAAGTCAATAAGAACGTGCCTTCTGTGATGGATCTAGATTTAGTTACTTTGAGAGATGCCTGCCAAGGTGTTACTTACTGCGTAAAAAAGATCCAACATAATATTTAAGCATTTCCAACAAGATTTTCTAGACCGATTAATTTGACTTATATTCCATGACTAAAACGTGTAATGATTAGCTTACAATAAACCTTCCCTGTTTAGAACTGATCTTAACATAAGTAAATAGATAAGACTTTTTTTTTGTGTGCGTGTGTGTTTCGTTTGCAGAAATGGTGTCTTCTTATCTTTACATTTACTCATGCAAAAGTATACGAATGCATTAATTTCAGAGTAGCAAGAGTTAAAATCTTCTTTACTTTGTACAATCAGACAACTTAAAAAAAAAAAAATCCTTTATGTAAGTATGTTATGTTTTTTTTTTTTTTACAAATATAGAAAATATTATTACAGGTTTTCTTCATAGTAGTGTCGCGAGCTCAATGATGTTTTGGAAAATTTGTTTAAACTGCGATTGTGGCAACACCAGTCGAAATCGAGGGGAAAAAAATCCGAGAACAGCGCGATGTTGCGCGTTCGTCGAATACGAATCTCATCTCTAGCAAGAAAAATAACACCTCCTTCTGATATGAGGCCTTTGAACCATCTTTATGTCTAGGTGTGTGTACATCCAAAGGATTAGTAAACTGTTTAAAAATCACATTTTCTGCAATAAAATTTGCAGCTCTCCCAAACTTTTGAATATGTAGATAGATCGTATATAGCAAGCAGTATCAGTTTTTCCATTTTTATACTTTAAAAATGTTTCGTTTCTCAACAACTATATTTTGTTACTACACCAAAGCTTGGCTGCTGTAGCCTAATGGTCATGGTTTCGGATTCGTGGTCAGCGGTTTTCGTTCAGTTGCGGGTTCGATCCTTGGCTACCAAAGACCCATCGTGTAGCCAGGGCTGATGCACGTTAAATCTGTCGGGGCCCAAAGTTCTCCCGTTGGCGTGGGGTGAATGTTAGGAGGGGGGGCAGCTCAGGTGTAGTCCTCGTCACTTGACCGAGGTTCAAAATTACGAGGTCCGTCTCCAATAGCCCTCGTGTTGCTTCCAGTGCGACGTTAATAAAAACTAAACTAAAACACCAAAGCTGTTTCAACAAAAATATACGTCTTTTCAAACAATGACTGAACATTGCAATTGATAAAAACTAAAATTCCTTCCTACCTTATAACAACGCATATATAGTCAAAAACTAAAATTCCGAATGACAAGTTTCGATGTGGTACGTTTTTATGGTTTGTTACCATACAAAAACTCACTACAAAGTACGTGCCGACATTGTTTCCGACGAGTCATTATTTTGCGTCCTGGTCTCACTAAATACCCGTCATGTGGGGGATGATGAAGGTTATAAATATGTCGGGGCTCCTCCTAACGTTGGAATAGTGTGGAATGAAAGTTACGAGAGTGGTCTGTCAATTCAGATGTCTTCCGTGTCAGTTATGTTTGGTTGGTTGTTGATTGGTTTTATAAAAAACACAAGGGCTATTGGTGATGGACCTCGTGATTTTAAACCTCGGTTAAGTAACGAGGACGATTCCTGAGTTGGTACCTCCTCTCTTAATTTCCCCACCATACCAACGGGAGGACTTTGAGCCCTGACAGATTTAATATGCATCATACCCGGCTACACGGTGGGTTTCCACTAGTATCAAGGCTCGAACCTTCGACTCGACGGAAACCTTTGGTCGCGAGTCCACTACCATGACTGCTAGGCTACTGTGGTTAACTGAGATTTAACATTTTGAGGTCCATTGCGTTGCTTCTAAGTGCGACGTCAATAAAACAGTTAAGCATCACGTATTAATGTAGATGAATAAGATTTCTTGTGGTAGGTATATATGATCAATAAGAGGTTATTTTTTAAAATATTTCATTTGTCGTATTTAAGAAGGAGAAAAATTTATAATTCATTTTAAAATATCAAATAGATTGATAATTCTATTAAGAATCAAAAGGAGTGTATTATAAACTATAATAATTTTTTGGTAATCCATTTTGAAATCGAAACTTTTATTTTATAATTGTTTTAGTGTCGGACATAGAACCAATTCTCTTCCAATTATACCCAATGACAAATCATTGATTCGATTTCCTTTAATTTTTCTTCAAAATTAGAAAAGATAAATTTAAATACATTAATATAAATATTGTGATTAAATTTATATACATAGGAAAATTTAAAAAAAAAATTTCCTTTTATAATTCCGAATTCATGATTTTCCCATATGCAGTCTTAAATTCGATTGAAATTATCAATACTTTTTCCTCGATGTATCACGTACGCACGAGAACTTGTTTATAACAACACGTTCCCTGTGATCCATTCTATTATCCTCTCGCAGGGTGGTGCAATGATTTCCAGAAATGTCGGGTTAACGAAAATAATTGTAAGATTTAGTGATCTCGTTGTTCGCATTCTGAATGAGCGACATCTTGTGTGAGCATTCTGAAAAAAATGCGAGCAAAACAATTGGATCGTGAGCTATTAAAGCATCATTACGCGAGATTAATTGACGGAAATTGGGAGGTATGACTCCTTGGAGTAGCGCCTCTTGCTGTGTTTCAGTGAAGGACTCAACCAGACTACCTACCTAGCGCCATGTTTGGTTTCTGCCGAATTACTTATTAGTGATTCATTCAAAGAGATCAAGCAATAAGATGAAACGAATATCCTATTGCTTTTGTAGAAATCCTTGGGGACTCGTATATATACATTTTAGAGATCAAATGTAGAAGTACCATCATAATCTCGCAAAGAAATTAGATTAGAAACCCTATTTTTCTTATATTCCTTGGATGGGCACATATGGGGTCTATGAGAGCCACATTCCGAGTTTCATATAGTATAAAAAGCCGTTCCATTGTTACATAGCATTAAGTACACAGATTTATATTTAATTTAATTAATGTAGTTACACTTATTCTACTCATGTGCTATATTAAGTATGCATACAGGAAAATATAACTAAGAGAAAAAAAAATACAAAATAATTGTATCGAAATTTCAATAAAATTAAATTATAATAAGGGAAAAAATTGATATTGGTTTTGCCAATTTCATTTTTATTATGTGCTAACATTTTTATTATTTTTTGTTGAGTTGTCGAAAAAGTAGAATGATTCAAAACGAATATTAATTAGCGTAAAGTGTAAGCACACACACTTCCGAACCACAGGTTCCATAGAGACAATTACTATCCAACAGAAAAGAAAATATCTTCCAATTCATATAGTGACCGCGGTAGCCTAGTGGTCATGGCTTCGGATTCGTGGCTGGCGGTTTTCGTTCAGTCGCGGGTTCGATTCTTGGTCGCTAAAGACCTGACTTTTAGCCGGGGTTGATGCACGGTAAATCTGTTGGGGACCAAAGTCCTCCTGTTGGCGTAGTGTGGAAGTTTCGGAGAGAAGGAGGAGAGCAGCTCAGGTGTCGTCCTCGTCACTTGACCATGGTTCAAAATTACGAGGTCCGTCGCCAAAATCCTTCGTTTTGCTTCTAGTGCAACGTTAATGAAACTAAATCCAATTAATATAATTCGTTTTTATTTTCACAAACAAAACATTCTAGAATACCGAAACGTTCCCAATGTTAATAACAAAAAGAATAAAAACAGACGATTCTGCCATAAAGATCAGTTATTAAATTAAATATTAAAATAAGAGTAAACAGTAAATTATTAAAGTAGACAATAATATTCTGTTCGGATATTAAAATAAAATATTGAATTAAATATATTTCAGCAATGTAAATATACCTCGAGCAAACTAAATGTAGTTATTCCAGTCATAATGTATTATAAAGACAATCTTTCGAAATTAACACCTTGTGTCTTATTTGATGCCCATGCATTTTAGTTGCCACCATTTTCTCAAAACAAGAACATATTAGCACATATTAATACAAATGCGATAATAAAAGTTTAATATTCAACGAGGGTTCTTAGTTGTCAAATCTTTTAATTTTGGAATAAAATTATTTTAAGACGCTCGCATCTATCATTGTCATTAAAGAACTTGACTATCCTATACAGCCGCACAAACATTCTGAGTGCGATGGTATAATGTCGCTCAATTTCGCTGAAGGGGCCAGTGGTATATAAATCCGAGTGGATTTATTTATAATTATTATAAAAATAGTAAAATATTTAAACATTATACACACAACAGAAAATCTGTACAGAGAAATATCACATGCATAACTACTTAGTCAATTTAACAACGTTTAGCGAAAAATTCTCCGAAATATTAAAAAAATAAATAAATAAATAACTTATATATATATAAATTTTCAATTGAAGCCGCAATTACTCTTAGAGGAAAAACAAACAACACTAGAGAAGAATATAAACTTGAGAGGAATAAGCAAAAGCAAGCTTTTCAAAGAGAAACCTGATGAAAACTGCAGCTAACCATCGTCTCCAAATCAAGTTCTGGACTCTGTGTATCAACATCAGTGACAATATTACGAAATAGCATTATCTCCTACATATGGTATGAACTCATGATCTCTCCCTCTAGTCCAATCTGTCATGTGTGAAGCATTATAAGGTCTTGACTGATTAATAATTTACTAACGTCTCACAGAAAAGCAACACGAGAGCTATTGGCAACGCACATCGTAATTTTGAACCAGGGTCAAGTGGCGCGGATACCTCCCTCTCCAAACTTCCACACCACTTCAATGGAAGGACTTGGGACCTCAATCAGATTTAAAGTGCATCAGCCTTGATACTACTAACAGCACATATTTTGTAGCATCAGGGCTCGAAACTACGACTAGAAGGAAACAACGACGGCCGCGAGCTCAGCCATGACCACAAGGCTATCATCGCGGCCACTACTTTAAAGGGAAAACTAGAAGGATGGAGTTCATTTCAGCTAATACATGTTTATATAAACTTTGAAAGGGATGGTGGGCGTTCTATATATATATATATATATATATATATATATAATTTTAAAAGGTTTGTCAATATAAAATGTTTTTTGAATAAATAAGTTTTTTTTTCAATCATATTGATGGCTGTCTTCAATTTTTGCTTTTGAGTGCTAAAGTTCTTTGGTAGTTATCTTTTATCTATTGTTAACTTTGTTATTTAAATATCTTTGATATTGTGTTTTTTAAAAAAATATTTTTTAATTTTTGTTTATTTATCATATTTGTAAGAGTTTTTTAAATCTAATTTTAGTATAAGGTTCTTTTTAAATCACTCAACCAGTATTTACTGTGGCAGTAATTATTTCAAGGAGAGTAGTGGTTGGCTTGATAGAGAGAGAGAGAGAGAGGGAATGAATATTACAATGTTTTATTTATTCTTAAAATCTTGGTTACAGTTATGATTGTTTTATTACTTATTTGCATTTTGTTTAAGCGGTTTATATGGATACATAATATTTAATTTCAGCTGATTGTCAGAGTCTTTAAAAAGTTTCTACGCTATTTATAATGACGGGTCATTGGTATTTTTACATTTTGTTTGCTTATTTTTTGTTTAATTAATTTGTTTTTAGAATTTTTTAAATTTAATTAATATGTTTTTTAGATTTTATTGGTTTCACAATTTTTGAGATATTTATTCATATATATTTTTGCTGTCTGCAGTTTAATTGAATTTGGTTTTATATTTGTACTTTGTTTACTTTCTCTTTTCTATGTTTGATTTTCTCAATTCTGCTAATTTTTGGTTTATTTCCATATTTTCTTATAATGTAATTTACTGATGTTTGTTGGTTTGATCAGTAATAACGTTATAAACACGCAGTATTCCATTCCAAATTATGGAACAGTATTAATTACAATATTTAAATTATTCTAAATTTTTGCATTTCTTTCGCTACGCTTTCTCTTATAATTTTTCAGTTATTTAATAGGTTTTTGTTTTAAGTTTAGTATGTTTAGTTAATTATAATAATTTTTATATGTTATATTAATTTTAATTTAGTTTTTTCTTTAATTTCTTACTGATTTGTTTTAATTATGTAGTTTTTTTTAGATGTTTACATATAAAATTGTTAATGATATGTTGAATTTGATTTGATAAGATGTTCTGGGAATTATAATTTTTATGCTCTCTTCTTATATGTATATTACATCATAGGCGATATCAAAAAGTATTACATTTAATACTTTGTAGGGTATCCTTTATTCTTCATTATAGCATTACAATGACGTATCGTTGAGCAGAGAAAAACTTGTTCTTGTTTTGTCATTACATAATTCTGACGTGCAGTTATATCCTTTATTAATTAATTTAACGAATGGTACATTTGTAAGAATTTTTAAGCCATTACACAGAATTTTATAAGGTTTAATCCAAAGACGTTTTCCGGCTATCTCAATAATTGAACTTCTATAATATTAAACAGTTGTTTATATATCTTGTGTGATAAGGAGCTGAATCTTGTTGAAAAATATTTGGAGCATTATTAGGAATTAAATCATTAACACTCACAGTTTATTTTTGTTTAAAATTTTCTGTGACTTTACATAATTGATGCTGATCATATTCCCCACGTTGAGACAGATTTGGTACTTTTGTTCTACATTCTGAGGACGGGCATCTTTCAATTTCAGATTTTCTTACCAGATCACACGAGAACTTCAAAGTTTGGTAAGATTTCATGGAAACATCCCCTTTATCGTCGAATGTCAATTTTTGATAAAATTGACTCTGAAATGTCAACTCGTATGGCTTTTTTGACTGTCGAATGCAGCTTTTTGTACGAAATTGAACTTGAAAGTCTGAGAGAAGAGGAAAGAATCATAACAAACAATTGAGTCCTAGTGTCCTTAATTGATTCATCTCGAAAGTTTCATAATCATCTGTTACATATTTTGTATTCATTTAGCTACCCCTAGTGTGTTTAATTTCAAAAACAAAAATGTACTAATATATTTTATTTAAAATTTTATGCTATCTTATTTCTACTTATGATCGATTAATCAGTGAATTATTATCATTTTAGCGACTTAGACACTTTCAATGTTGTTGATATCGGTTTATTATATTAAATTTTCATAAAGATTCTTGTGGGAGTGGTACAAATACCTTCAAAGTGGATTGGGATTGTCTCCTTTTGAAATTAGTAGTATACAGAAATAGGAATTTTTTTTTGTATTGTTATAATAGCTTTTTAGAGAGTCTTAATTAAAATATCTCGAATGTGGCCTTATTAGATAAATTAGAGTGTGGTCTCTCTAGTTGTATTACAAATACAAATAACCCAAATTGCATTAATAAAAAAATTATTCACCCCTGTTCAATGGTTTATAAGCCCTGACTCCAGTACATCTGTTTGTAATGTTGGTGATTCGAATGTTAAGTAAAAAAAAAACTAATAAAACAGAAAAGAATGTATATCAAATTTCTTCCTTGCAGTTGTGACTAAAAATGGCGTCGGGAAAGCCACACCTGCAAAATCCGCGGTCCTTTTCATTATCAAGCATGCTAAATGCGTAGCAGCACCACCAAGTAGGAAATCATGTGTCAATAGACAATGGCAGATAGTCTGATGCCGGTTGAATATAAAAGAGCTCTTATTTTTCGCAAGCGAAATCGTTTTTAAACGAGACAAGCGAAGTTTTTAACAAGAGATTTGATCCGAAAGGTCAAAATCGTTCGAAAAGTTCCCCATATTTAGCCTTTCATTAAATGCCAGTCGTGAAAGGTATGATCGCAATTGATGGTGGGCCTTCTGAAGATGTTACATAAATTAGTATCTTCCTTTTGTTTTATTTTGGTTATATCCGTTTTTTGATAAATGTGCGGTAGAATCAAGTTATGTGAGTTTCTAAGGGGGGAAAACACGTGTTTAGATTGGCCCTCATTAGATGGCATGGAAACCGCTCAAAATAAAATCGAATACAATCAAAGAATTCGAAGATAAAACTGCGTTGTTAAATTTTTGTGAATAGTTAATTTTAATGTCATAAACTAATTAATATATTTTATATAATAATGATTTATTTATAATTTCAGCAATAGTTTCATAAATTACACTACTACAATGGAAAATATTTCATCATTCACAAGAGCACTAAAATTTCAAAAATAAATTTCTGTTAGAATCTGGCTTACAACTCCCACGTAATGATTTGGATGAAAGTTTTTAAGAAGTATTTCATGAATGTCGAATTTAATTTTTTCCGGTGTAGTTTTTAAAATTAGAAATTCACTCTGTTTAAAAAGATTCCAAATAAGGAATAAGTTAAGTAAAAAATGTGTGTTATTCATTTTATGAAGTTACCTGATTAAAAAACAGTTTAAAGTGAATAACAAAAGCATGATGTAAATGTATTTGATCGCTTAAAATTTAACTAATTTTTGGCCTCTGAATAACAATCTGTTACTTGAATGAATATATTTAAGTTTTTAA
This sequence comes from Nephila pilipes, assembly GCA_019974015.1. NCBI lineage: Eukaryota > Metazoa > Arthropoda > Arachnida > Araneae > Nephilidae > Nephila > Nephila pilipes. The sequence continues at coordinate 25,784 of BMAW01007240.1, read as the reverse complement.
TAACCCATAAGTACCTTTTTATATAAAAACAAACAAAAGTAATTATATTTTATAGTATATATTTATCACTCATTTGCCTTTTTATATTTTAAAGGGAAAAATTCTCATTAGCTATCCTAGAAATTTTTATTAATACTTTTTCTGTCGGATGTTTAATATGCAGATTAAAATGATAGTGCTTAATAAATGAAGCACAACTAGATTTTTGTTGTCAGAATTCAGATTGTTTCATAGACTAATAAAAGAACACATTTCGAATGTAATTTTATTTTCTGTACCTTTAAATAACATGAAATTATGATAATAGGTAAATATTATTACTATTATGGAGTTAGTAAAGAAAATAATGCAGACAGTTTGAAACGTGCAAATGTATTCCGATAAACATCTTATCACATTACCGCTCCGAAATATATCTTGAATATCTTTATTAACTGAATAAAAAAGTAAACGTAATAACCTTTGTCTGAATATGTGTATTATAAATCCTAAGAAATGAGTTTATTATGAAAGATGATGGAGTTTATCCTTAACACGCAATGTCCATTTGTTAGAAAAAAATGCTTTAATGACACGCATTTAAAATTTTCTTCCTTTAGGGTAATTATGCTAACCTATAGTATCTAAATAATAAAAATCTCATTTCAAACTTACGTGATAATGTTTAACATCAGTGTACTGCCTAATTTCGTGTTCGAAATGATTAAAATTGTAATTAATTTGTTTAATAATAATACTTCACATATACATTTTTCTCTCGATGTTGGTTAGTAAGAATTGTTTACGAAATACTTCGTTACTATAAGTATACTATCTTACAATGAAATTGTATCATTCGTAACATTATGAGGTGTTCAAAAATCCTGCATAATTGCATACTAAAGCGAAAATGCATGTTGTTTTTCTGGTTTTACATCATCTTTATATCGGAGCAAAAAGTCTTTTGGAACGAGAAAGGCCGCAATATGTTTGAAAAATTAGTGTATATATACATACTTAGGTCAGTCAGAAAGTTAGTTGCACTACTTCGTAAAATTTTATTCTGATAATCAGTCGTAAACATGTCTCAACAGCTGCAAGCGGCGTCCAAGTTGGAAATGAGTACAGTGATTCGTTTTTTGTGGGAGAAAAGGAGGAATATAAAGTAAGGTGACCAGATTTTAACGTTCGAAAAGAGGGACACCATTGACAGGTGTGTGTGTGTGGGGGGGGGTTCTTGATTAAAAATTCGGTACCTAAAAATACCTACATTTGGTACCTAAATAAATTACTTACCTAACTCATCTGAATAGCTTATTTGCTGACATCACTTGCTTTACTAGCACTTGCCCGCAGTACGATGAGTATCGTACGAGAGACAGTTACAAAACTAAATATGCGAAGGTGTTACTTCGTGGACTCCTTATACCCTGACCTTTATCCTCTCTAAAATTCCCCTCCGTTTCCAATTTTTGTATAAGATGTCATTCCTCTGCAACAATGTCCCAAGTGATGCTAGATCACTAGTAGAACATGTCGCCATAATAATAAAATCTGTGGAAATGTACAAAGTGTTATTTCTTCATTTTATAGCTACAAAATGTTTTCGTCACTGTCAATGTCGAAAAGTGGCACTGTTAAATAAGTCCAAACAATGGTGATCGTATTTTAGCAACTGATCAAGGCGAACTTTGATAAGCAGTTCTTGATAATCAGTTCTCAACAATTATTTTTATTATTAAAGTTAACATTGTAAAATTTACAAAAATGATATAAAACTCATATCCTGGTGAAATAACTACATGAAAGCCGAAAATCGTATATTTTCTTCCCGTTCTCCCGCCGTTCCCTAGCTTGTCGTGCATTCCTTCTAAAAATCGAGACTTTCTTAAAACACCGCGGGATACGGGATAAATTGTTAAAAATCAGGGTTGTCTCGCTAAAAGCGGGACGTCTGGTCACCTTAATATAAAGAGAAGTGTTTTGAAAGATCATTTGCATTTTTGCAACGTTACCAAATAGAGAAAAAGGAGTTTTTGAACTCAATTGTGACCGGAAATGAGACTTGGAATCACCACTTTTCTTCTGAAACGAAACTCAGCTTCCTCGAGTGGAATCATTCAACTTCCCTGACTTGAACAAAGTGCGAATTGTTCCATCTGAGGAAAGATTATGATGACACTGTTTTCGACAAAGAAGATGTGGTACATACAGAGTTCCTGCCAAAGGGTGCCACAAGCATCTTCTTAACTGAAACTTCTTCGAGCCATGTTTCATCCATTGTCACATATCGACGCAAAAACTCGGGTTTATTACGCTTGATCATCTTCAAACACTGCTCCGAATCATCAACTCGTCGTTGTTTTGGGTTAAAAGTGAGCTCGCGCGGCACCCACTTTGCACAGAGCTTTCTCATACCCAAATATTCGTAAATGATATGATGTACACGTTCAGTTGATATCTTTAGAGTGTTTGCTATTTCATTCAATTTCAATTGACGGTCATTCAAAATCCTTTTGTGGATTTTTTTAATGTTTTCATTGGTAACAACCTCTTTCGGGCGTGCACAGCGTTCACCGTCTTCGGTGTTCATTTCACCACGTCTAAACTTAGCATACCAATCCTTGATGGTTGATTTTCCTGGGGCAGTGTCCGGAAACTCGGCATCAAGCCAAGTTTTTGCTTCAACTGTATTTTTTCGCTTCAAAAAGCAATATTTTATCAACACGCGAAATTCCTTTTTATCCATTTTTTTCACAATAACAAAAGTTGCTTCCACGCATTGTTTTGAACGCATTGTTTTGAAAGTAACGCATTGTTTTGATTGGTTTCCGATGTATAACTATGAACCCAAGCCTCACCGATGGTGACAACTGGACGCAAAATGAAGCGGCAACAATAAATTTTGATTTGAAAGAAAATGACTATCAAATCAATAATAACTTTTGAATCAATGTCAAATTTGTTTCGGCTCCATTTAACAAATGGCAGCTTTCAATAGTAACAATAATTTACCTTAATGATGGCATCTTTCTTCAAATGCAAAAACTTTTTCAACCACCCTCGTATTACTGATATTTACGAATATATTTGAATATTGTCATTTTTTAGATGGAAGAATTATTTCATACTTTAACTATCTGAAATAAATGTGTAAATAGTACGAGTAGTCACGTAAACATATAAAATCACACGAAATGTTAATGTTAGATGAACAAGTAATATAATTTTTTTTTAAAAAAAATCAATTCCTACTTAGGTCAACAAAGAAATTTTTTTATTTTAGTTACTTTTTATTAAGTTATTTGGCAGTATTTTGCCAAATGTGGCTACTCTGGTTCGCTTCGCGGACTTAACGCTCAGCCAAAAAAATTCGCCAAGTTTGGCAATTTTTGAAATCGCGCCAAATGGTTGGGCTAAACTGCGTTTCCCCCACTTAAATTTAATTAAATGAATTAATATTTGAAAAAAACTATATTAACATCAAATATCATCCACTACAAGTTTAAAAAAATGTATTTGAACTTTAGTGGATGAATAAAAAGTATTTTATTAACAACTGAAAATTTGAACAAGATATATATATAGAGAGAGTGTGTGTGTGAGGTAATAGTAGTGATTTAAAAAAGAATGCCACATAAAACTGCAACCGCGGTTCTCGATAGATATTTTTGCTACGTTCATGTCTTATGCAATGGTTGAACTATTTGCTACTGTTAGAATATCGATAACAAGATCCCACCTCCGAAAGAATTTCATAACAATTCATTCCAGTCGGGGCTTTTTGAACTTAGAGGTCATATCTAACAAATAGGGTACTTAAGTCTCGTTAATTACAAATCATAAGGGGTGGTAACACAGAGGGAGAAAAAAACCCGCTTTTATTGTAACGAGGAGCTCTTACATAGAAGAAAGTGTATTAAATTTTATGTCTTTTTCATTGTTTGACTCTCGATCTTTGTTATATATTCGTGACCAGTGGTTTTCCACTTCGACCTGGTTTAGTAATTGCAACAAAAGTAAGATAACATTTGTCCTTGAAAAGACTTGAAATTTATTTTTTTGATAGAATTTGCATGCGTTTATGATTTTTATTTCTGCGAGACAAATGAGCCAATTGTTATGATCATGAAGAAAAGAATTTCTGTTAAGAATATTATCAGTTAGATAGTTTAAAAAATAATTTCCTTTGTGGTTCCTGTGCGGAAAGATAGTTTAAATATACAGCATCCATTAATATTAAGTTTATTACAACATCATAGTAAAAAAAAATTCAAGTTAAACTGCACATTTTGTTTTTAACTTTCTGAAAGGATAATGAGACTTTCTGAAAGGATAACTTTTTTGGATACCTACTGACGAAACCGAACGCTTCTGGAAAATGAACCTAAAGATAGCAAAATAAATAAACAATAAAATATCCCCAAAAGTAAGTAACGAATGAATGTTGATACTATACGTATTCCCCTCCCCGATTTATTACAGATATTTATCAAATTATCTGTTTATGAAATACAAAGAAAGAAAAGTTTTAAGATTCTCATTTCTCTTGGTATGTGGCCGCGGTAGCCTCATAGTTTCGGATTCGTGGACGGCGGTTTTCGTTCAGTCACGGGTTCGATACTTGGCCACTAAAGACCCGCCATGTAGCTGGGGCTCATGCACGTTAAATCTGTCGGGGGCCCTAAGTCCTCCTGTTGATGTGGTATGGAAGTTAAGAGAGGGGGCGCCAGCTTAAGTGTCGTCCTCGTCACTTGACCGAAGTTCAAAATTAAAAGGACCGTCGCCAATAGCCCTCGAGTTGCTTCTAGTGCGATGTTAATAAAAACTAAACTTCTCTTGATATATTAACCGATTCAAGGAATGTGTTGTGAGATTTTACAGAGTCACTGTACTTGATTAATCAATCTATTGTGATCTCTTCGGATGTGTAAGAGAGAAAGCTATGTAAGATCATTCAAATAATACTATACAAATAATTTTCTATCTGACTTTGCATTTCCACCTTACATTAATTTTTTTGTGTAATTTGTTGCAATAGATTATTTACATGATATTTATTGATCAAAACCTATTTTTTTACTGTTATTGACTCGGGATACATTATCAAATAGAAAAACTTCTTATTACTAATAAAATTTATACTAATTATACATTTTAAACTAAAAGAAAATGACTAATCAAGAAAGAGAATTATACGAATGGGACAACAAAAAAAAGCAGTAGATATAATGCACATATATTTAAAAAAGTGATAATAATTTCCTGAGGAACCAATATTTTATTCAGGAGATAAGCTTTGTATGGCGGTATTAGGTAATTTTTTGTACTGATGTAAGTTGTTATTCATATTGACATTGATTCGCGAAGTTGACAATTGACTCTGACAATACATTCATAATATCAGCGAGGTTCTGGAGTGGTCCGAAGTGCTTGCTCACCATACCCTAAAAGTGCTCAACTGAGAACAGTTCTAACAGGTCAAGGAAGCGTTTGGCAAGCACAAAAACAATCAGTAGCAATGATTGACATATCTTACCAGGCATTATCCTATTGGATATAATAAAAGGAAAATCAATACAGAGCTATTGACTGAAATGACAATACGCTGATGTCCAAATTTAAGCATAATTGATAATTACGTGAAAAACGAAGGAAGTCCAAGTCAAAAAGTCAGAAAACGTGATTGGGGAGTTTAAGTGGTTATAAAATCACTTTTGTTAAACAAAGAAGTAGTTGAAAGAAATCTGGACATAAGAGGAGTTCCCCCTTTCACGAAAAACAAAAGAAAAAAAAGGTGATACTGTAGTTTAAAACGGCGAGTAGTCACTTCTGAGAGCCAGACACACTGCACAACGACTTCCTATATTTTCCATTACATTGTAGATGAGTTGCAAACTCAAAGAGTTCCAAACGTCACGAAGAACTCTTTTAAGTTCTGAAATAGAGCTTGGTGAATACGGATGGGATGTTAGTTTTCTTTCAGGCTTATTTCATAATTGCTCGATAGAATTCAGATCAGGTAAGTGAGCAGTCTACGGCATGCGCTGGATATTTTCCTTTCAAGGAAGTCACCGATCAGACTCGTACGGTGACAAAGCTCGTTATCATCCATAAATACCAAGTCAGGACCGACAGCACCTCAAAACAGGGGAACATAAGGCTCAAGAGCTTCATTTCTGTACGTTTTAGCAATCACAGACCGAGTCTCAAAGATATGAAAGTCTGTTTGGCCGTCCAGCATGATGCCTACTCTCATCATGACTCCCTTTGACCGAAATGTCTTTCTACGATGTTTCTTGGATGAAAACGAGTTCCTCGATCTCGCTATATCATTAGCTGAGGGAAATTGGTGTTCAGACTAAAGTGAGATTAGTTACTAAAGAACACATTGACCCACTATCCCAAACTTTAGTACTGATGATCCAAACCCCAGTTTAAACAAGAGCGTTTATGCGTAAACGTAAAGAGAATGCAAACTTCTGACCGTTGGAGTAAAGACCAATATGACTGAGTCTCCAGTAAACAATTTGTCTGAAAGTCGTATTCCTGTGGCGATTGTAACACTGAACATAATTCTCTTGTTTATTGTTCTTTTGGCGTCGAGCAGTTATTGCCAGATATCGGTCATATCAAACGACTATGACTCTTGGCCGACCTGGTACTGGTCGTTGGTTATCATTTCCTGCAATTTGAATTTAGTAGTTTTTATTAATAAATTAAATTAAGACACACAAGGCACAAGAGCCATATATTGATGGATAAACGTCCCAGTACACTTTAGAGTAGCTCCGGATGTTCAATTGCTTAGTCGACATATATACAAAATAGATTCATGTTCACTGCCTAGTTTATATGATTATGGTTATCCGAATTGAGTTAGCATTTCAGTCAAAATCCCACTCAGGGGCTTGTTTTCTTTACGCAAGTACGGGCATCACGATCCCGACAAATTCTAGTGATATTTTACTTTCTCAAGGGGTTTACTGGCTTTGGTACACACGAGTGACGCACCCTCGAAATAACCTAACGATCAGTCTCTATTTTGGACCCTCCTCCTTGTCAACCTATTTTTCAAATCCTTTTTTTTTTTTTT
>BMAW01007240.1:0-18400 GCA_019974015.1 Nephila pilipes | reverse complement strand
TACAATAAAGAAAAATTTTCTTCTAAAAAAAAAGAAATTTAAAGGTCAAGTCAAAGGGTAGAAAGGGCATTGCGTAAGTTAGGTTTGATAAAGCATTGGAGAATTATAAAGTGAGTATATAAACGCATGCAGAAAAAAAAATTACAACTATGAATTACATCAACTACTTCATTCACACATACCACGGCATGATACGGGCATTTTTTCCCTACATGGGGAAAATGCACTCTCTAACAAAAGGGTCGTATCACTGAAACCCACACAAGTGACACTTCTTCGAAACCACAAAAGAGCAGAAAGAAGTGGGACTACTAATGACTGTGACTTAGTCCTAACAATAACACGTTCTGACAGTCGCTCTTGTAAAAGGATACCTTCAGTTTGGATTGATTCAAGCCCTTTCTTCTGCGCCCTCTGAAATCTAGGTCTTGTATAAGAGTGGAAACTTGGAACAAACACAGATTTGGTTACACGAGGGGTGTGTGACCGAAATTTTTTTATTATCTTTACATCTCTCTCCATTTTTTTTTTATCCCTTCTCCTTCTTGTTCAACTATTAAGCCCGACATCGAACAAAAAGGGTTAATCGGGAAGAAAAGGTTTTGTATTTAATGGAGAACCGAAGGAGGACTTTGACTCGAATTTTTTTTTTCCTTCTTACCTCCCCAGATTATGTTTCTCAAGTTGGAAGATAACTAAGGGGATGTCTTTTTTTTTTCTGCGTAGGGTCAGATACCTTATTTCTTGTCCTTCGCTTCCATTGATCCTCATCCAAGATTTATTTTTTTCCCTGTCTGCCTTTTTTTATTTCCTCTAAAAACTATTGTTGTTGAGTAGGATGCTGTACCATTGAAATTGTTGGATTAAACATCAAAGGATCCGAGCAATGGCCGAATGGATTGACGTACCATCATTTGAGTGATTCCTGTCCCGTATTTAGGGGCAGGCAGGGAGGTTTTCTTTACCAAAAAATGCGCAGAAAATATGCATAACCTTGAAATGGAAATAATTTTAAAAAAGCTCTGTGCAAAGAAGAGGTTTAGCCACCAAAGTGCACTTTTTTTTTTATAATTATTATTAAATTACTCAATTAAATGTAAAAATTATTGTTAGCGATCGAGAAATGGACAATAGTAAACACTTCCGATATTAAAATTAAAGGAAACGATTAATTATTAAATTGAACATATTTAAGCTAAATCTTATTAAAATAAAGCAAACGATAAATTATTAAATTGAATATCATATCAGCTACACGTAATTAAAATTACAGCAAACGATAAATTATTCAATTGAATATGTTTAAGCTAAATGTAATTACAATTGAAGCAAACGATAACAATTTGAAAAGTAATCTAGCACGCCCAAAGTGATCCACCAAAAACAATAGCCCCTTAGGTGGCTAAAAAAATGGCTAACTCACAGTTGTCTGAAAATTCTGAATAATGTTATTTATTTTCTGTCATATCCTGATTCCAGTTTATATATGATTTAAGGTAATGCATAAATCGATAAATAAATAAAATACTTGATTTTTATATTTGTTTCACTTCAATCCAATAAAAAGTTTGGGAGAAATTTATTACGACATATTTTGGAAAATTTAGTTCATTAGTGGTGACAGCAGGTATCAGACATATATTACACATATTTTATTTCAATCCAATAAAAATTTTAGGAGAAATTTATTATGACATATTTTTGGAGATTGAGTTCGTCACTGGAGAAAGCAGGCAAAAAATATACGCAAAAACAAGATAAATTTTTGAAAAGTGGTCAGATACTACAGTTATAGGGTATAGAAAACAATAGACCCTTAGATGGCTAATATGAGTAAAATTGACATACGTTTGCATGTTTGGTAGTTATTGATTTTCAAATTTAGTGAAATTATACTATCCAACAAAACTTAACTCCTTGAGTGAAATTTTCAAAAAAATGCATAATCTAGATAAATATTTTTTATTACTAATTTAAAAACTAACACCTATATATATATTATCAAGTCATAACTTTCTATAATGGAAAAAGTTTTTTTTTTTTTTGAATCCTTATTTAAACATTTTCTCTCGTTTAAAGTATGTAGATCTTTATTGATTGAGTGTACTGATAAAAAAAAAATTACATTTATTATAGGATAATTAATATAATTGTATCAATAAAATATTTTTCAAAGTTTAATTTAATAAAACAAGCAAAAAATAGCCTTCGATTTTATCGAAAGAGATTTTGTGTTGAAACTTGACTTTTGATGGTTTTACTGTAATTCTGGAATTGTAGGGCAAACCTAATTATTTGTATTTTGACTAAGAATAGAATTTTCTGATGTTCATTTAATACCTCCATTTTGTTAACAATTAACATTAAATTAATAATTAGTGTTATTTTATCTTATTTCAAAGATATCTTACTAAATAAGAACGCGTACTGCCGGTAATTTTGCAGTTTAAAGGCGTGTTTAAAGGAGACGAGTCAAAAAAAGGATGGAATGGAAATTTGCGTTTAACGCAGTTAATTTACTAAAAATCGCCATAAATTATGCGAGATTCATTTTGGGTAGTGTCATTGAGTATATATCTTTACATATAAATTTCCTACATGGTTTCTCTATAGAATGTGAAAAAATATTACTATCACACTCTGCAGTGTCAATTCGAAATGCAGGGTGATTGCAAAATATTTATCGAGTTTAAATTTACTACATTTCAAAAAGAATTACAAAAATGAAAACAGGCAATACCTCATAAAAAGAGAAACTTACCAATTTCGCTTACAAATATTTACAAATGTTCTATTTGTTCTTTTGACATCTACACAGTAGTCTTAATCTCCCCAGAGATTTTGGAACACATCACCGTCTCTGTCCTATTAAAAACGATAAGCTATGCTTTCCTAGGAAAGTTGAGCCTTTATTTGGCGGTCGCAATATTGAAATGGATGACGTCATTAATCTTCCTAGTCAAGTCTTTCCCAGAAAAACATAGCTTACCCGTTGATTTACGTTCCGCTCACATTAACACGCCATCTTAATTACATTGACAACGTTTTAGTGATGTCATTCACTGCAGTATTACGGCGGCCAGAAAACGGCTCCGCTTTTCTAGGAAACCGTACTATTTCGGACGTAATCCTCGACGTAATCTTCCAAACAATTGGTTATGGTATACCCAGTCCATGATTAGTAAGACGTGTTCATTTCTGTGGGTTAAGTACAATACGGTCTCAAAGTCTGTCCACTGCATCGTGTGATGCACTTGGTTTACCAAGGCTCGTTCTTTTACACAAACAGTATTTTCGAACTGCAAAACCAGTGTAGAATGCTCTGCAGCTCCAATATGTGAGATCTATATTTTCTTTTGAATGAGCTCTGCAATGAAAAAAGAAATATACTTTCGCATATCATAAGATATTAATGGTTAACATTAATAAAAACATTAATAAAATTAACATAGATTCCGGTTGTTTGTAGCCATCTTGTTGTGTGAGACGCTGAAAATAAATCATTTCTTTCCAATTACTATGAACATGGATATGAGTTTGTTTTAATCTGGTTTTATTTTTACGAAAGCGAAAATATGAAATAAAAATACATCATAAGTTTTTTTTTCTTCTTCTTTCTACTGAAGAGCGCTATTAATATTTTGCAGCTATGCCATTTTAAACCCCGATGATTATTTTGCAATCATCCTGTTTGTTGAGCATTCTAAGTGAGCAGCAGTTGAGCAACATACATGAACTGAAATATCACAAAATTCTATTTATGGAGCATTTAATTAAAAATTGATTTCAATAATTATTATACTCTGCAGCAAAACTTGAATTAAAAAAAGTATGTTTTAATAACCGTTTATATTCTTAATATTATAAGTAATCACATGAGTATCATTTAGGGATAAAAGTTCAATTTTGACTGTAGGAGAATGTAGTGATTAGTTTCATTTCGGAATCTTTATGTCTTGTCATTTTATTTACTTTGGATTATCCATTTTATTTTAAAATTATGATGACATTGTTATTTTAAAATAACATGCTTTCACGAATAATTTAATTCCAGATTCTTTTTTTTGCTCAAAAATTAACTTAGCCCTAAGCCCACAATGGATTATTGCTGATGGAATCTTAAACTACGATCAAGAAATATATAAATGTATTTGACAATTTCTTAAGAAAAAGAACAAGGTAATACATATTAGTTCTTAGTGTCGTTCATGTTTCAGTTATTAATTGTGTTTAAATTTCCAGTCCATGCCAATACCTTTTTTTTTTATATGTCATTGGTAAAATATTCGGTATAAATTATTATGACATTGTTAGAACTCTCTCTCTTTCCAATTGTGAGATAGTTCTTGAGATAAAATTCATTAAAAACTTATCTGTGCTGTGCATTTTAAGATATCAGCTTGAAATTTTTTAATGTTTCATTAATGAAGTTTCTTATTCTATCATTTAGAGAAATTTTTAAACTGTTAAATTTTTTTATGGAATAGCAGATTAAGTAGTATTAAAAAAGTATAGAAGATAAGTTTGTTTCTAATAAAATTTTGTATACACTATCTTAAAGTAATTTAAAAATATTTTGACAACATATATCTGTTCTATTTTATTTATACAAAGCTGCTCTAATTCTATGATTTCGAAAGATATGCTTTTTCTTTTGTATACTTATATTATTATGTATACATCTTTGTAGATGATATTAAGGTTTTCTCGATTCTTTGACTAAAGGGAATATTCTTAAAACTGTCTTCAATGTTATATTGTTATATATACATTGTTATATATGATATAAAATATGTTTCAGTTTTGTGATTGAAGGGAATATTCTTAAAATTGTGATCAATTTCTATGAAAAGAGTCGAACATTTTAAAAAAGCTAACACATTTTTTTGTGTGTAATTACCCCCCCCCTTTCCCTCCTCTCTTTCACTACAAAAACTATTATAAATTATTAAACGTTTTTTTTCTCTGTTTCAACACTTTGCAAAATTTATTAAGAGTATTTGACTAAAAATAAATGTTACTTTCCAACATTTATAGGTCATATGAGTATTAAAAATTATTTTTAAATTTTTTTTATATTTTCATTTAGTAAGCTGATCAAACTGGATGTTCGATCAGCTTTTCAGATTATAAAATTTTCACCATTGTCAACGTAAAATATAAATTTTAATAAATCGGTCATTATAAATTACTCTGACAAAATTTCGAATTTTTTGAAAAAAAAAATATCATTTTTTTTTTTTGGTTTTCTTGTAAAGTATGCAACGTAAAAAAAGCATTAAAGTTAACCTTGAATTCTTGATATTTGAAATTTCAAAGAAAAAAAAATCTGATACAAAATATTAGTTGCATCTTCCAGTCATTATACGATTTCAATTTTTTACAAAATAAAAATTTTAAAAAAACAATATGATTTTTTTCCCCTTCTGCATACAAACTTTACTTCCAAGTCCTCAGGGTTCACCTTCTAACGAGGGAAGTTCCTACGCCAAGACTTCCTTCAAACTTAACCCTAAATATTTCCAAGACATGGAACATGCATTTAACATCAAATCGCACATCACGAGTTGGTCCGTAACACGGATGTTCGATCGAAGACCTTTTAAATGTCAAAAGCAGTCTTTTTCTCACGTCAATTCCGCCAGAGAGACTAAAAGTAGGGAATTTAAGCCAAGGGGGAGCGCGAGACGCTTGAAAATGAGTGACGGACCGAGTTACGTTTTTCGACAGCGACGTAACGCGATCCGAAGCGCACACAATGGGGCGCTGATTAGCAGTGTCAAGTTCGATCACAGAATCGGCTTGAAAGGATCGGAGGGCCTACGGGGAGAAGCTCTCTTCCTCTCGTTGGGAAGAACTTTTTTCTCTCGCTCTGCTCAGGCACAATTTATAGGGGAATTCCTTCGCATGGATCCAGTGCTCACGAATGGCGATTTCAATCGTAGGTATTCGATTACAACTAGGGTTACCGACTTGGCATTTCCCCCCCTAATGCTGGACTGTAACGAAAGGCTAAAGTGAGGAATTCCCTCCCCCCGTAACATTTCTTATTATTGGCTTATTATTAGCCATCCAAGGGGCTATTGCTTTAGTTGGATCACTTTTGGCGTACCAGATCACTTTTCAATTTCTTATCGTTTGCTTTAGTTTTAATTACATTTAGCTCAAATATATTCAGTTTCATAATTTATGGATTGCTTTAATTTTAATTAAATGTAGCTGATATAATATTCAATTTAATAATTTATCGTTTGCTTTAATTTTAATTACATGTAGCTGATATAATATTCGATTTAATAAATTATCGTTTGCTTTAATTTTAATTACATGTAGCTGATATAATATTCAATTGAATAATTTATCGCTTGCTTTAATTTTAATTATATTTAACTTAAATATATTCAATTTAATAATTTATCCTTCTCTTCAATTTTAATATCGGAAAATAGTTTACTGTTGTCCATTTCTCGATATTTTAATTCTTATATTTCATTGAGTAATTTAATAATACTTATAAAAAAAGCGCATCTTGGGTGACTAAATCTGTTTTTTGCAAAACTTTGCATAGAACGTTTTTTTTTATGTAGTTTCTTTTTATTAAATTTTTAATGGCTTATCAATTACGAAAAATGTTACCAATCAAACATTTCCTAATGCTGGACAACATTTAGTAAAAAGTGAATCCGTTTTTTTTTTTTTTTTTTTCATTACGAGCAACAAATTCAAATAGATGTTAGAGAATTATTTAAATGTGCATCATTTAAACAATTCGATAACACCTGCTTTTTTTTAGCTAGGGAAAGGAATAATTATATTCACAAGAAAAAGATGATGAGTTACCAAAAAAATTATTAAAGCAATACATAAATTTATTTATTTATATATATATATATATATATATATATATATATATATATATATATATATATATATATATATATTCCAAGGACATATACTTACAAAAAAATTTCAAGATATATATTGCTATGTCGTGCGAATTAATCTAAATACAATCGGACCCTGTGAAATTAAATGAGCCGTGAGTTACAATATAAATATAAATTGAGTGATAATATATATTCCAACACTTTTGTGAATTTTTTGCGTTGCGTTTACACACTTTCTACATTATTTTTAATTATTACGGAAATCACTTATACAAGCAAAGAAATCTCCCTAATTTTTAAAATCTGATCTGTATAAAATGTTAGAGCGTACAGCTATAATCTAACTAACAGCAAGATCTTGAAAATTATTTCTTACAAAAAGAAAATCCAAAGTGGAATATTTCACTTTCCCGAGAAATTGTGATTCATATCCAATCCAAACATTTAAATCTAAAAAAAAGTTAAATAAGAAAAGTATTAAAATAGTCGAACACCTCTTAATCCCACACTTTGAAAGAATGCGCATCAAAGACAATCTTTTGTTCATCTGCGCTTCGTCTTATTTTCATCCTCTCTTTTTTGTGATGAAAGTCACCGTCTGGATTTTACGATCATGAGGCTTGCGGGGTCTTGTTTTGTAAGAAATTCTCCTCTAACCCTGCGCTTCTACATCACCCGTTTTTAGATGTGCAAAGACTTTTTGACTTATTTCGTTCTCAGGTTTCTAATTTTTCTCATTAGGAGTATAAGTTTGATATTACAAAATTTGGAACTCCGTTAAGCCCATTTGTGCCCCGATATATAAAATAGAAATTAAAGAAGGTATTAATGCCTGCTCTCAACAGGAAATCTTACGATATTTAAAAAAGATTAATCTGATTCTCATAAAAAGAGAGTAATGGTAAAACAATGAGTTAATGGGGTCTGATTACGGATATAAGGACAACTATTCAATATGTTCTAAGGCGTTTTGTAATAGGAAATGGCAACACTATTACATAATATTGAAAAACTTTGCTATATAATAATATATTATATAAATAATTTCTATAATATTACTAAGATAAAAGTATTACGAGATCACAAATGCTTGGATGAAATTTATTGTTTTTATTACAGTGCTTGGTTCAGAAAATGTTCTTCAAATATTTACTCCTTTTTTTTTCAACATCGACTAGGACATAATTTTGATATATAAGGAGGTACTTCAGTAAAAGGTTATCTTGTTTATAGATTGCAGAGTATCTTCATTGTAAGAACTAAAATAAATTTAAATTAATTGTTTGAATATGTTTCGTTCAATATGTTATATAAAGATTAATTTATTGAATGAATTAGTAGATGTGTGTGGAGCTAAATGAAAATGAATTATTCTAAATTTATTAGATTAGTTGTCAATTCTACAAAATAATAAATCTTCATATTATAATGTATCATATTTCTATTCTGTAATTATTATTTTATTCTTCCTTTAACTGATTTCAATATAGTGCTTTGGAACAAAAAATATTAGTAATAATGTTTTGTATTTATTTAAGAACAGTCAACAAATTTAATGGTCCTTTTCTTAAAAAAATTGTTTCCATTTGAATGATATTTTTAGTTATTGGAACCATGCAGGACACAACAATTGAACATTTTTAAAAGTAACTATAATTTAGCTATAAAGTATGCTTTCATCCAATTAGTGAAATACTTCGAATGGGGAATTTGTAACGTTGGGCTATTCGTGGTTCTCTCTTTACTAACTGTGGGGACTTTTTGTAATTTGAATTGCATACCATTCCAACTCCTTTCCAACCAAATAAAAGAACATTACGAAAATTAGATGAAGATAAGAAGTTCAACGAATTGTGATAGTGATATATAAGCAAAATAGAATTGAAAAGAAAGAGAAGAAAAAATGATGGTGAGTGAGTAATGTAGAATTTAATTGCGCTTTAGTAGCTATGCTGCACCAAAAAAAAAAAGAAAAGAAAAAAGGTAAAACTGGGATCTAGACGTTTGAAAAGTGTGAAAAGGTAAGATTTGGTTGACAAGAAGGAGGGTCGAAAATAGGGAAGGATCGCTGTGATATACCGGGATGAGTCATCCGAGTTTAGACAGTAAACCCCACGGTAAAGAAAAAGAGCACTAGGGTGTCTCGTGTGTGAGTGATACCCGTACCTAAATAAAGAATTTAAGCCTCTTAGGGATGGGAACAGATGATAACAAGAACCATTAGATGTTTGAAAAAAAAAAAAAAAAAAAAAATGGAGTACATTGTTGCAGTTGATTGCTTGTTAAAAGTTTTTAGAAGTGACTCCTGGTTAGAGTTAGATGGGGTCGACTCCTATTACTGGTTAGAGTAATAGGAGTTGAACCCGAGAAGTGTTTCACTCAATGTGAGCTAAGTTGATAAGCTAAGACTTTATTGTTTCATTCTAAGCTAGAATTCAGGCACATAGAGAGTTATATGAGATATAACACTGTTGCAAAATTTGTAAAGAAACTTAATAATCTGAGTGTTTTTTTTTTTTACATCTGGTCATTAGAATTGGAATCTTATTGACTATTTAATTAGGCTGTAGATTTAAATAATATAGGGGTTGCGCTATTAAAATTCAGTACATGTGAAGTAATATAACATATGAAATAAAATTGTTCTTCAAAATAAAAATAGAAGCGTCTTAAGTTTCCCATTTTCTCTAACAAACTCAAGATCAGATACCCAGATTTTCTCTCAGTTTTCATATAAGGTTTTAGTGCTATTGAAGAGGCTTTTAATTATGTTAAAACTGAATCAAATTCGTCGATATTTGAATCTTGTCAGACAGCCACTGCTTCTTCTAGCATTTGAGGAACAGGACCGAGGTCGGAGATAGCTACTTTTATTTTTGAAACCTTCAAATATCTTTTGAGCAATATGAAATCTACTTGCAATGGGTTGCGTCTCCCATATGACTTATGTGAAGGAAATTGCTGATACTTTGGCCAAAATATAGGAGTCTTTATTCCATCATATTAAAACAATTCTCTCGTCTTCCTTGAAATCTATTTGAAAAAAAGTACCAAACCACCAATCTTGGAAGATTTCTTAATTACTCATGGCACATCTGGCAAACTCCTGGTGGCGCCCTTACCATAAAGGGAGATATATGAGTCAAAACCACCATTTGTAGACCAGCTAGTTTAGTACATTAGGAATCCTATCTCTGACAAAAAGCATAAAGTTTTTCTCTCTTAAACCATTTGTAATTTTGCCCAGTAATATAATATAACAAATCTTGATTAAATTAAAAATATTACAATTTACTTAAGAACTTCGATGCATTTTAATGGCATGAATTGTTACTTTTTTTTTTGAATATATGAGAATCAAATATAAACTGCATGAAAAATTCCCTTAGATAATTTTTACTGATATAAATTATTTGATTTTTTATAAGATAGAAAATTCCATATTATATTTAAATTTCATTGTTTGATCAGAAAAAAGAAGACGAAAATTCTTTTCATTAAAAAACTGTGGTAACAAACTTGTAGAAATAATTCATTTCGAAAACGAAATAAACCGTAAGTAGAATTTTATACCGTAAGCAAAATTAATACCATTTAATCGTAAGTAAAATTTTGTAATAAGAAAATATGTAATTGGTTATATGTGAAAGATAATCTTTCACACATAAATTTCTAGATATCTTGGACTCTGTAAAGGTGCGAAAAATATTAGATTAAATATCAAATAATTATTATGATTAAATGTTATACTGATCATTTTAGAATAATAAAACTATTTTAAACTACTTATTTATAATGAAACATTATAATTGTTTAAAACAGTTCCTTAAAAATATTTAAATAGCTCATTTATTTATATATTAGCTTTAGTCTAAAGATTTTCGTAATTTTTCGTTAGCTAAATTATCTTTCTCATTTATGTTTTTAATCAGATATTAATTTTTTAAAATATGAATAATAATTCTTTTAATACAATCATTCTAATTTTAAGACTTCAATTTGAAATATTTTCATTTCATTTTTAAGCAAATTTAAATTTTTTTCAGTGCACTGTACAAATGAACATCCCCCCCCCCCTTATTTGAGGGAACAAACTTCACTATTCCTTCAGTGGTGGAATATCCTCCTGATAGGGAATGATGTAAGAAAGAAGGGAAGATCCTTCTCTCTCTCTCTTGCTGTGAAGCAGTAGCAATTATCTTTGCATTTTGTAGCAGCTGGGAAAATGGACAGACTTTTGTGTAGTCGATTCACACCCTATCATTAGGGATTTCCCTCCTTCTCTGTCTGATTTTTTTCCCCTTGCATCTTTTGTGGATGTCACTAAGAGGTGCCGCTACCGTCCCTATTAAGGCGGTACCCATTGAAATGCGAGAAATGTCCTTAATGGGTCTCGCTAACTGTAACTGTGACGATTCAGGACATAAGGATTTAATAAACGGGAAAAGAGGGGAAAAAAAGAGGGAGGGAGGGATTGAAGGGAAAAAGAGAAGTAAAAATGAAAAACTGAAACCAGGACTTCTACACAAGGATTGTTAAAATAATTTTTAACATAATGGTATACACACACAATCATCATGTGGAATACTTGTTTAAAAAAACAGAGTTTCATCATTGTTTTATCTTTAAAATACGTAGTTTTATCCAACCATTATGGATTAAAAAGATTTTCAACTACCTGAGGAAATGTGGTTTTTCGTTTTTATCACGAGAAAAGTTCGAAATAAATCGTTAAGTTGAATAAAGATAACTAATAAAGCTGTTGGTTATTTGAGGAGTGTAATCTGTAAATAAAAGCAATAATTTGCTTTTTTTATTTTAAAAAAAATTCTGAATTTTAAAATAATTTTTAGTGTGTTTAGTGAACGGGTTAAAATAGCTATTTCATGAAAAAGGTAAGTGAATTCAGTTATTTTATATTAGACTTGAAACTCATGAATTATTCTTTTGTCCAATGATAAATACTTAGAATAGCTAAAGATGTGTGATCCGTTTAAGAGATATATTCAATTTTATAAAAAACTAATATTTTCACTAATGTAGTTTTACAAAATGAACAGCTGTAATACCTAAAAATATGTAGTGATAACGATCCAATTTGGTTTAATCTATGAGCGATAGGTGTTACTTTTCTCGAGTATGGACACAATGTTTTGTGTCTAAATCGGAAATTTTTCAAAATTAAAAAGAAATAAAAATATATACTTATATTATTATTGTTGTTATTGTTCAAGCTCTTGGACCTTTGTAACTTCTACAAATTCCTTGATGAATTAGTGTTCTTTTTAGCTGATTTTTAAAGTTATTTATATTTTTTGTTAAAATAGGTATTCAAAAAAATTTAATCTGTAATTTTTCTACTAAAGGTTTTTCAAGTCTTTCTTTTCTTATGAGTTACTGTACGTTGTTATAAATAACGATTTTAATGGTCTCGAATTTGATACGTCAATTTCTAAAGAAGGCTCCTCATTTATATATTTATTCAAAAATAACTTTTAAGGTTGTGTAAAATTTCTCGAAAATTTAGCGATAAATTTAATTTAGATGTTTCAAACGAAAAATAAAAATATAGTAGGCACGAGAAAAGAATTAGCTTCTTTATTTTAAAAACATAGTATCGCTTATATACTGTCATGTGAGCTTACTAGTTTTCTGGTAATATTATGCGTTTTCGTGACTTGTGATAACAAAACAATTAAGGATCAAAATTTTTAAAAAATGTAAGAATTTAACAAAGGAATAAAAGTAATTTCATCTCACACAGATTTTCCCAACTCGGTTTACGATAAGCTGAATAAGGAATGAAAACCAAAGTTGGCTTATATATATTTTTTTTCTGGGAAAAATCGATCGCATCCTCAAAATCTTTTGTGAATGGACATATCTCTTGTTTTCTTTGGTAGAGCTCCTGAGCAATATAAGGGAAACTAAATTTCATTTTTGAAGTGTTAATAGTGAAGGAAACATTCGATTAATATCTTAAGAAGCATTTTAACCCTATTTAGATTTAAGAACATTTCGTATGAACGGAAGCCAGGGGGGGGGGTTTTGAAGACATTGCAACTTCGGTTTCTAGCATTTTTTATAATCGCCATTCAACTGTGTAAACATTAATGTCGATTTTTGAGATATACTTGCAAGCAAAATATTTTTGTATGAATAGAAATAAGGAGTAATTTATGCGCGATCATTTCGAATGTGATCAGAACTCAATTTCTTATTTTAAAATCAATAGAATCACAGACAAAAAGGCTACTTGGTTCATCTGTTTAATCGTTTTAAATCAAGATATCGTAACCTTTAAGCATTATTTTTCATACATAAGCAATTATCCTTATTGTAAGTTTATGAGAATAATATAAACTTACATATAAAATGAGGATAATTGTTTATATAGTTTATATATGAGTGAATACTCGCCGCCCTTATTTCTCTATTTCTAGGGTATCAAACTCATTGCCAACGAGCCAATTTCGAACACGTAAAGGTCAGGTGGGCCGAATTGTGTGTAAAGTGTTAGTTTTTCTTTTCTTAATACATTCCGTAGTAAATGTACTGCTGTGATGGGACTTAGGTTGTTCATAGCAAAGTTTCATATTACTTAATTTTGGTACATTAATAACATTCCTACGCATCAAATATATTATTTTATCTTTTATGTATAACAGCAAAAATACAATAATTACCATTTTTGTTTTTGGAAGTACCGGTGTACATCAACTATTTTTCGTTTAGTTTTACCGCCTTCTTACTTCGATAAAGACATGTTAAATGTAAGAACCTAAATCATTTAACTCAGTATAATAAAAATTTGTAACAAATGTCTATATTATTTACGAACATTAACTTACCAAACACAGAGAACAACTGCCCAAATTAGTAAACTTATTCTTCGTGTTGTAGGAAAGCGGAATATTTATTGTTAGGTAAGCGAGACAGTAGAAGTCTAATGGCGTGATAATTGTTATTTTACTATCGGTTGTTAAAATATTCTTTACTATTGAGGAAGGAGGGGGTGATGGCGTGTCGATTCAACTATATTACTAACAGTTCTTTGTAGAATGTTGCAGTTCGTTATCAGTAATCCTGTATAATTAATAATTTCAAAACTTAGACTACGATGTATTAAGTTTAATTTTTGTTGCATGCAGTTGGTTGCACCGCAACGATGTTTGCTGTGGGCCGTGGGCTGCGAGTTTAACTCTGTGCTATACTCGTATGATGACCTTTTCTGCAATACATTTTTTAGGAACAACTATCTCGGAAATTCTCCATTACGCAAAGTTTTGCTTTATGCAATAAATAAAATTATTTAGGCGTTTTTAATGATTTCGATGGTTTATCGTGAATTTGGTTCTTTTTCATTGATCGTGAAGTTTTTGTTTTTTGTGGATTCGGATTTTAGTTCTCTGAAATCTGTTTCAAACCATTTAATGGATTTAATTCTATTTTCTATTATAATTGTAACCTTATGATTTTTTTTATAGTTTTTATTTAACTTTATTTGCTATGAAATTGATGTTTTTAATCGCATATTGTATGATTGCTTGTTGGTGTAGAATCGCTACCGTGTTTTTGTACACCTTAAATGGACCAATAAAAATAATTTCTCGAGCTACACATTCCCTAGTCCTACAGTAATCACAAATTTATAGTCTCGGTTTATTAAATCAATCTAAAAATGTCATAATGTTTTAACCGTGGTGCTTTTGTAAATACCGAAGAAGATACAACCCAACCCTGAAGGGACAAAAAAAAAATCGAGGTTGCATTACGAAGCATCCATTTCGGACAATCTATTTCCCAGTCCAAACGGGGAGTCCCACCAACGTACCCCCTTTATGCAAGAGAGAAGGAAAAAAAAAAGGATCAAGATCTCAATGGCATGTCAGGACGTCTTTCTCCTCTCCACTCGAACGCCACAATGGATTGCGGTGGACCATTGTTGCTGGGATACTCGATATGCAAATAAGGCGTTCACGTGGAAGGACTTTTTTGAGGGGGTATTCTGGAGAGAGTCGCCTTCATTAATCACCGTTGCCATGGGTAGGAACGAAATAAATGCTTTTGAAAGAAAAAAAAAGTGTACCTTACCTTGAAGGTCAACTTCTTGCTGTTGGTCTGTGTGAAAGAATTTTTTAATACGGTTTTGACCATTCAAGTTGGTTTTTACTTTATAAAAGGAATGATTTAAGTTAAGCTTATCCAATGTTTTGGAGCAAGTCTTAAATCCGGAACACATTTCGAGATCGAAAAAATTTCTCAATATATATTGTAGAGTGTGTAACTTATTTCTCATAATTATAACGCGTGCATCCCTATTTATCACCCTTCATTCTTAAAATTTTGAAATATTTTACAATACATCTTTTTGTACATAAATAGGGTAAACTATATATATATATATATATATATATATATATATATATATATATATATATATATATACAAGAGGCAAAATATAGAATACATTATATGAAGGGGAAAAAAGGATTGATTCGAGCAAAAATTAATTATATTGCTCAGTTTGATAATCTGTATTTAAAAAACAAAATGAAAATGTACTAATATTAATTGCGTTTCATTTTTCAACCATAAAAAATGTGTCGAGTTTATGTCCTGTTTCTACAATTAGATGAAAGGCCTAAAATCGATAATGTACTAATGTGAAACTTTTAACGAATATAAACATGAAAAACATGAACAGAAACCATTGGAATAGAAAACAGAGTTTTTTCGATGATTTAATTTATGGTATAGTTTTAATTGTTGGAGAATTTATCATCGCTATATTAAATGACACAAATGCTCTGTCTGCAATATTAATGCAAGGTATAATTTTGCTTTTCCCATTGATACAGAATTTCTTAAATATAATGCATTTCTATATAATTCCAAAAAATATGTAAAAACAACAAATAAAACCTTTAAGCTAAATAATTTAATGTCTAAAAAGTTGGAAAAATCAAGTTCTTTTTTAAAAAAAAAACATTAGCTGAAACAAATGTAATAAGAATAATTTCCAATATTTCGGTTATAAGGTATTCTTTTAGAACCGTTTTATTGTACATTTGATTTAAAACCATTTAATCTAAGCATCTATGGATAACTTTAATTTTATTATAGTAATTTGCTAGTTGTCTGTATGCATTTATCATTGACTTTTTTTTCGCAAATTAATTCATATTGCTGAATAGAACTATTTCTACCACAAGCACATTTCACAAAAATTATAATTATTCTCCAATAGAATGTTTTAGTGAAACTTAATTATCGTACAATAATTGCCGGATTCTGAAAAGCACAATTTGTATTTTTCTTTGCAAATGAATTTCTAAGCTCATTACACAGTATTTTGCTACTCAAATATGCTCATTCGATTCCACATTTGTTTTCCTCTAAGAAAGCAAAAATTAAATTTAAAAAGTCTTACGACAAATTTTGAATTTCTTCCAGTCAGTTTTTATAGAAATGTTGAGTTATTTATCTGAGAGAAAGAATTACCAATGATTGAGATTCATGTGACAGTTCTCAATTTAAAGGAAATTTTCTTAAGAGGCATAGGAAAATTTCACAGTTTGTTTTTAGTGAATGAACAAAATAATTACAAATAAAATGTTCATATTTCTGTACAAATATTCACTTTCTTTCCCCCTTTTTTCTCCCCTTTTTTTCTTAAAAAAATCTTCAGTTTACAGTATTTTTATTTCTTCTACAGTAATTGTATAAGTTTTTATTAGTTTCTTGTACAGTATTTAAAATTGATTTTTTGACGCTATTTTAGTTCATATGTCCTTCATAAATATGTTGAATCAAAATAAACCCATTGTCATTAATTTTTGAAGATAAGTTTTCATAGAGTTGGGCAGCCTAGATTACATATAACTCTTTAAATTTAAATTTCAAACTAAATATTTTTATTTTCCATATATTTTATAGTTGTCAAGTAATTTAAAATTTTTTGTTCACATCCCGATTTATTTTGTGTGCAGAATTATTTTAACTAAATATATATTTGATCGAATTCTACGATATATTGTAAATGATATTTTACTGAAGTGTAACATACGAGTGCACAATTTTACTCTTTTGTCATTTTAACTATTTGAACAAGTTTACATATTATGAGCCAAATCATAGACTATTCCTAATTTAACACCAATGAGCTTCACTAAATCTCTAGAGTTAAAAATAAACTCAAAATAGATATTGAATATAATTTCAATAACATGCATAAGTGTTAGTAATGAATAGAAAATATTTAAAGATTATGCAAAAAAAATTCTGAGAAGTATTTAAAAAATTAAATTTAAACATTGTACCTATTCCAGCTGTTTTTGAAAATATAGAAGCGTATTTAAATATAAAATTATCTTATTTTTTCAAACGCATGAGAAAATAAAACAGAATCTAAACTGCATGTTAGTTGCTGAAATTTCAACGAGCATTTTAAAATCTATGAAACTAAAAGTTTTGAGAGAGATTATTCAGAATTTAAGGTAATTTAGAATTTTTTCTTTAAAAGTCAAAAGCATATTTTATAAATGCGCTATTTGAGATTTTTAGCAGTTTTGTTTTAAACCTTGATATATTCCAATATTTTAGAAATATTTCTTTTCAACTGGAAAGGCAAAGTCTGAACTATTTGTAAATTAAAATAAAATTTCAGTTTATTTACTAACAAATACAAATTTTTAAAATAGTGTTAATAAATAAAAAGTATATTTATATAAAGAGGATGATTTAATTGCATTATTTAGTTTTTTTTTTTAAAGCGAATGTTTGAAAGGAAATGAGAAACGAAATTTTAACATTAAAATTGAATATAATTTTTTTTTTCACTCTCCATTTAAATACAGATAAATTTTATAAATATGGTAATATGACATTTGAAAATACGAGCACTGTGATAATTATAATATATTTATTG
Source organism: Nephila pilipes (assembly GCA_019974015.1). Classification (NCBI taxonomy): domain Eukaryota; kingdom Metazoa; phylum Arthropoda; class Arachnida; order Araneae; family Nephilidae; genus Nephila; species Nephila pilipes. The sequence continues at coordinate 583 of BMAW01007240.1, read as the reverse complement.
ATTCTTTTAATTTTTCTTAAAAACATTTCAGAAAGAAGCTTGAGTAATGATAAAAGTTCAAAAGTATTTTCATCATTACGGTGAGAGAGAGAGAGAGAGAGATAACGATGAATATAATTTTTTCAGATTTCTTATTTCTTTCAAAACTAATATATTTTGATTAATGTTCAAATTCAAATTCATTTAAAAACATTTAAATGAATAATATAAACATTTAAATGTATAATAGTATTTTCTAATAAGAGAGCTAAATTAGAATATTTCTTACAAAATATTCCATACATTTAACATGGTTCGTTTCTGTAACATGTATTGAAATCATATTCCGAAAGCACAACCGTATTTTAAGAAATGAGTGCAGCAATTATAACAATGGCATAAATCCTTTTATTTATTTATTTTTGTAATATCTTTTTTTAATCTTCAGGTAGTTTTATTCTATTATAGTGACTTAATCCGAAGTTTTATTTCACACTGGCGTTATCGTTTCTGATCTAAGAAACGAGCCTTTTCGAATTGGCCACCTTTGCCTCATTTCAGGAAGCAGGACACTAACTCAGAACACATTTTAAGATAGAACAAT
>BMAW01007237.1:35269-59063 GCA_019974015.1 Nephila pilipes | reverse complement strand
CCACAATAAAAGATGTTATATAAATATATAGCTTACAAAAGGATGACTATGGAAAATAATAGATAAAAACAAATAGAAATAGATAAATAGATGAAATATAACAAACGAAATTGAAATCCTTTAAAGATTAAACGAATTGGAAATAAAGCTGTTTAATACTTCCAGAGGCTTCGGATCTCGGTGGTGCGTATTATACAGTTATTATTAACTATCAAACCTTCAAATTTCAGTAATAACTTCATTAAAAAAAATAAGGTATGAGCCCAATTTCACGATTCAAAGAGAAAAATCCTTTCAAATTGAAAAGATCCCCAACAGAAAAATTATTTATGAATCTAATACTATAGAAAACAAGAATACATATTTATATAATGCTTTAAAACAAAGTAAGAGAGAAAATACGACAAAAATATTTTAATAAACAAAAAATAACTCAACCAAAATTTAATTCTTGTTAAAAAAAAAAAAAAAAAAAAAGGCTCATTGGCGCTAAAAAGGAACTTCGGTGCCCAGAAAAATAATAATTTAAACATAAGTACAATCAAATATACGCCAAATTTAGATTTAAAAATGCAGTTCTGTCATCTATGCACTTAAATTATTTTTAAATATTCACAAACAAATACATTTTGTTAAGAAAATTCTGTTTGTTTCAAAGTAGAACAAAGAACTTAAGTAGATTACAATGAATTAAAAACATAAAAAAAATCAAACATAAAAAATATAGAAAATAGAAAATTAATCAAATTTATGATAAGTATATTTTAACTATGTTTAAAAAAATTTGATATGGTTATCAGCCAAGATAATATAATTTTGAATTTATTTAAATAAACTGAAAATTTATAAATCTAGTAAACAGTTTGACATTACGTAGGATATAATTATGCAGAATATTTCTGAATTTTAGTTCTGTTCGGATATTGATTCCATAAAAAAGGCACTTTTTTACAAAAATCATATATTTCCCTTTTATCAAAAATATAACTACGAATTCCTTGATCCACAACTTTTAAATTAATATGTAAGTTATCAGTTTCATGAATATTTTTATTAGTTTGTATTTATTTTAGATAAGTAGGATAAAAAGATATATAAGGTTTAAAATTTATGTTAATTTTATTTCGAAAATTTTTAAAATCGTTAATATATTTAAATTATGTTTAATTATTATTATTTTCTATTTTACTCACAGAAGTGTAAATATACTCGTATATTAGCAAGATTATTACTATAGCAGACCACTTTATAGTATGCTTTAATTTATTTATATTTTTTGTCATTGAAATAATATATTTTTCTTTCAAAACTGAATTAAGACGAAGTTAAAAATTTTGATAAGAAATGGAACTGTCAACTCTTAATTCTTTAAAATTAACAAGAAATTTAAAATTAAATCTAGAATATCTATTGAATGAAGCATATCTTTAAAGTCATAATTATATATTGAATAAATCTCGCTCTTTATCATAAACATACTTAACAATGACATATTTACATATATTGACAAAAGAATTTTGATCCTTGTTTAATTTATTCAATTGTTTTAGAGGATGAATATTCATTAATAACTAAGATCATTTCAAGTTGCAATCAAATGAAAAGACGAAACGTGACTTTAGATTTTAATGCTCATTTTATTTTATTTATAAGCATATATTTATTTTATATTTATTTATTTATTTGCCTTGTAACATTTACAATAGATTAATAATTTATTATAATTTGTTCATACGTCAATTAAAGAGTTGTTGACCTTGATGATTACCTTTGTTGACTTTGCAAAGGCAAAATAATAAGGTTATAAATTTGAACATTAAAAATATAAACTTATAGTTTCTAGAACAACCATAGGCCGAAATTTAGTTGATAAATTATGTGTATGTGCTACTACTTTCTGATAAGATTCATTTGATCAGAGCAGATAGTGAAGAAACTGAATCCCTCAATTTTTATAAATATATCTTCAATATGAAGAATTAAATCTACGAATTTCACGAGGAATTGCGTATTCTCTATGTGTAAATTGTCTGATTATAAGCTCCCGAATATATTTCAAATAAAATGAATTTGTCTGGCATGTCTCTTATTGTCCTGTTCTTGCATTTCAGTATGCACCTAACAATGCATTATGTGGCATCAAAAATTTATACACTTCGAAGCAGCAGTCTGTGTGCAAAAGTTTTTTTTCCGATTGCAAAAGCCCATTTAATCACAACAATATTACAAGTTATAGATTCAATATTGATATTAAAGTTGGGATAGTATATATGGACTATTTTTATGTGGCAGAAAATTACGTGTAAAGACTTGATTACTCATTTCTCACGAATATGAAAAAAATCTCGATTATTATGACATATAATTTTATTTATAAATTATTTACTGATGAGCTAATAACAAGTATACCATTAAAATGCTAATAAAACAGTTAACAAGTATCCTCAATTTCATTGTTTCTGAACTGTTTGATTATATACATAATCCAGAGCAAAAGTAAAATTTATCATTTGCCTGTCTGCTATAATTTAAAGAATTGGAAAACTTTTTTCATATGTCCAAATACAGAGAACATTTTCCAAGCAAATTTTTTTGTTCTTGGAAATTTTTTCAACAGAAAAAGATTTATGTAAATCAGGTAATGTCATGTAAATAAGTTCAAGCTGAAGCTCATCAAGTACTATGTCAATATCAGCTGTGATGGGATAAGAGAGAGAAATGAATTCAGGCTAAATTTTCGTAAAAACCTTAGATCTTCTTGTGACCTTGTCCTCTAAACTCTACAGATGGTCCCTATTCTTCGCAAAGATATCTTTATGCAATTCATGTTTTCCTAATAAAGGAATATGATAATAATTGTTTCTCCTACTTGCCTTGCAAATACACATATTTTCGCTTTGAATGATTTTACGTACGGAAAGGAAATCTCAATTCAGGATGGATTTTTCTGTCCAGGAGGGACGAAACTCTTAGCTGGCTGTTTTTAACCCGCGGGCCGCTATTTGTTCTTCCCTGGTCTATGCAATGCATTCATTTTTTTAATCCAGATTCCATTCGTTTGTTGAGAACTAAGGAAGATAACGAAAAAAGGATGAGGTGGAAGCAATGAGACGTCATCTTACACTGTATGACTTCACCTGTTATCAAAACTGTAAGAGTACTTGAAGGGACTTCACATTCATTGTGTAGATGCAATATAGAGACTATTTTAGGAACATAAAAGCCATCAACAGATGGAATTTTAAAGACAATTTCTATTGTTTTTCATCATTTTTAAGAAACAGTAGAGGAAATTATCTATCTAAAAACAATATTTTCACCAAATTAGCATTTTCCAAAAAAATTCCTTGCATTAAAATTTATACAAATTCTAGTTTTGCTAATCTATTTTATTTGACTTTGAAAATTCTTATGAAATGTTTCATTCCCCAATTAACCTGAAACTGTTTCTGGAATGTTTTGAGCTGAATTTGTGTGCCTAAAATGGTAACCAATAAATTGGCATTTAAAAATAAAGGCTAATAAATATTTCAATTAAAATTTCATTAAAAGAGTTTTTGAAAAATAACTATGCTTCTCTCTGTTGTAATTACTTTTAGAAGTTTTTCTTAAGAAATATGAATGAATAGCCGAAACTCTTTCGTAGAAAAGACCGTAGAGAAATGTATGGTTTAGAATGTTATTTAATTGTTTAAAAATAGAATTGATTATTTCATCAATTATATAATACTTTTACAATTTGTACAGATAACAAATATCTTTTATCTAGCAATATAAGCCCTCATATAAATTTTTAGATACTTTTACCCAAAAGTATTCGAAGTATCATGATAACGTGAAGCTCCAATGCTTGATGACTTTAATGTGACTATTCAATGAATGATTAATTAATTAAAAGCATGAATTTAGTTTATTAACAATGTTTAGTTACTCATTGATAAAATGGAATTAAAGCCTTTAACTTAAATTGCTGAATGCTAAATGAAACTCTCTTAACTACGAAACTTGATAAATGATGTTATTAAGAAAATCGATTTCTTTTACTTTTTATTAAAAGAGGATAAAAAAAAATATCATTTAAAGAATTAGATTTTTAATAAATTTGAATCACTTAGAAAAATTTTGATTTTTCCTCGAAGAATAAACAAATATTAATTTCGTATTATAAATAGAAAGAACGTCGTATTGTATAAAAATTTTCCAAGACTTCATATTTTATTACAGAAAAGATGCTTAGATGCAGAAAAAGTTTTGGACAAGGATTCCAATATTTTTAAACTTCTAGAATGTATGATATTGTAATAATTGCTTATTCCCGATGGAAATTAAATTTCTGGGCCTAAATGTCGCTCTTTGTGTACAGGAGTGCTAACTGCAATAACTTTGTTTCCACGTAGTTAAAAATGCTACTTTCTCTCTCAAGTAAAGAGACTGAATTGTTTTGAAACAAGCATTCTAATATTGGTACGATCAACGTGTGTCAAATTTAGACAATACATCGTCGAAATAATATTTTAATACTTCTCCAACATATTCATTATATTGAAATTTATTATAATTATCTTTTTATAAAATTAGAACGCATGCAGACGTAATTTTTCCCGCTTTACATTACTTTTATTTTACATAATGCATTAAATTGAGTTAAAATATTTCAGTGATCGAAATGAACGCAAAATATGATTAGTTTCTGTGTGTCAAAACTCTAATTTCCTAATAAAAATTAAAACAATTCTCTACAAACACGTCTATTGTTCACTCAAACATTAATTTTCAATACGAATAATTAGTTTTTCAGTAAAAGCAACAATCATAATAATACGAAGAAATAAAATCGTATGCTTTGTTAGTGGTTGTAAATTGCTTTACGTGCCTCTCTTAGGATATCTTTGGCGCAGCTGCTAGTTGCTGGTACTGTTAGTTGGCGAATAAATTTTCTTCTACTGGTGCTTTCTAAGCGGCTCACATTATTCTCTATCACGGTGTTTTCTCTGAAATTTTGGGTTCAGATCGTTCGCAGCAGGCTAACAATCTGACAATACTTAAAATTCCCACTCCGTTTTGAAAAAAAAACTATTATGTACAGTCTAGGTATAAATAATAAATGATGGTTTTCAAACGTCTCTTCTAACATCATTGCTATATATTGTAATAATTTGCTTGATTTAATTTGATAGTATATTTATGCGTCCTATATTGAGTCCCACCATACTTAATACAGATGCCATTGAAGGAAATCTTAAAAAATAGAAGAAATAATATTATATTTTCATAAACAAATGTAAATGGGAAAATCTTCAATTCTATTGCATATTATTTTTTGATACCGTTGAAATGTAACATTTTCTTAATGGTTTTCACCTATGATATATCACTCTTAATTTCAAGTGTTTTCTTCTTGAATAATATAACGAACAGAAATTAATTTCAATTTCTTTGTCCTAAGCAATAACGTAAGATCACGGAGAAATGATAATATTCTAAAGTAGCAAAAATTTATAGTTCACATTACGAGATATGTTTTTGTTCATTAAATTTAAAAGATTGAATAAACTCAAACCTCATTCATTCAAAACTAACTGAATTCAAGAAGCACATAATGACAACGAGACACAAAGTTCGTGCAGATTTATAAAGAAAAATATCATAAAAATTATTCAAAAAATTTCCCTTGACACTTTTCTACCATCAAAAAAGCACTTAAACTTTTGTAGCGCTTGACCTGATTTGCATAATTTTAATTTCTTCTTTTTGATTCTATTCCTTAAAAGCCTCGAATTCTCATCAAAAGGCCTAAAAATAAAATTATTGCGATCATACGATTAATTCCGAAAGATCTCAGATATGCGCAGCAACATTAATTAGATTACTTCTTCATATCATGTACTTTGCTAATTTCAAAGTCATCCAAATGCTTACAGAGACAGCACCGAGTATTTAGAAGCAGGAAAAGATAAAGACAAGAGAGGAGTCTTGATTGGCTTAGAATGACGTCATGAATTTTAAAGGATTTGAGTTGCATCAACGTGGCTTTCTCCCTAGCGTACAAACTCGTAAAAGCTCTGTAATATTTATAAAAGCAGAACTTTTGCTAAAATTTTGACTTATGTGGAGCTCTCATTTGAAATGGAATGACAATTTTCGAGTTTTGAAATTTTATCTTTTGGCAAGCCGTAGCAAATCAAAAACTTCTTAGTCTTGCATTATGTTTGTTCCTTTGAACTTCAGTAGAATAATATACTTTAGAACATACAAATAAATGAGATTTATAAGATGAAAATTTAAAATATCTGTGTATCAAGATTCACAAATAATAGTAAGTATATATTTTCATAAGATTATCATTTTATGAAGTTGTCTGTTTGAAAAGACATTATTTTTAAAAACAATTATTCTTAATGTAAATCTCTCAAGTCATCTTAATTAGTTGAAGTGGATAATATTAACGATTGAAGGCGAATACTTAATTATTGCTTTCTATTAGTATGTTTCCGAATGACAATTGGTAATTGAAAACGAGATTTCAAAATGCAGAGAAGAAATAAGACAAAAAGTAGTACAAATGAATAATTAAAAATTCAAGTTTCTCCTTTTATCATTTCTATAAACATATTTTCTTTATATACATAGTAAATATATATATAAAAATACTCATTTCACCTATCATGAACATGAATACCATTTCAATGAAAACATACACATATATTTAAAGAAATTTAATACAAAATTGCTTAAATATCTCATTACAAATTTTCTATCTAAAAATATTTTTTAAAAAAATGGCATTTTTGGAAACGTTAAATATTTCATAATGACTTTTATAAACTAGAAGTCTCACATGTTACATTGTTTTCTTGAGTAAATTGATTTATGTTAAATATGTAAGGTAAAAGTACTGGTTTTTTTTTAGAATATCACAAGTATGACTGCTATTCATAAAAACAATTTTATTAATTTTTCGTGGATTAGAACAATAACTCATATCATAATTTTACTCATTCCCATATTATGTAATTAAAAAACAAAACTGATTTATTTATTATTAACTTTATCATAATAAATTAACTAATTTAACTTTTAAAAATTATGCATAAATTAAGTATAAAATATAAATTTAAAATAGAACATTATATAGTTCTCCATAGTTTTAATTGGTTTTATTTTTACTGGCATAAATGTATGCGCTAACATAATTCTACTTAATAAAAAATTATATTTATTTTAAGTGTTAATGAAAAAACTAAGTATAACTAAAATTACTAAATTTTAAATATTATTTTGGAAAACCGTATTTTTAGATAACTGTTAAACTAAAGATAAAAAATATAATCAATTCCAATAAATAACAGATAAATTCTTATAGTTTTTGAAGAATATGTAAAATATGTAAATATTTGCTAAATTTTTAATGGAATAGAGTACTAATGATGTCAAATATTAATTTTTTTGTCCAATCAAATAATGTATTAACTTAATTTACATGAAGCAAGGAATTCCAAAAACAAAAATACGATTTAAAAAATGTTGAAGACATTTAGAATTTTTTTTAAGACTCTTGTAAGGCCACCATTTTTGTTTCCGGATATTTGACACACAAATGTTTCTTAGCTTAGCTTCTAAAAGATGTTGATATTTTAACAGAATTATAATTTATTTATTTAAGTACTTTTTTATATCCAATACAAAATCTTTGATTAATATAAAAGTACATAAAAGTTGAACATGTTTCAAATCAGATCTTTCGATCAAAATCAGAAAAAAAGTTATTCATTTATGAATAAATTAATATTACAATTCATTAAATATTTCATTGCATTAAAGAACATATTTTTTATTATCATTTTCTGTTTACTAGTGTTTTATATATATATATATATATATATATATATATATATATATATATATATAAGAACCACAAATTCTTGAGATTCATATTTTAACAACAGGACAAAGTCTTATAAAGAAACATCTGTACTATACTGGGTGATACATTTTAAATAAAAAATGAATAAAATAAATATCTAATGATAAATTTTAAAAAAATATTCATCTGTTTTGTATATGATAAAAATGTGCACTAACAATTCAAAGTTTTGCCATATGGATATATTCATGAATTTCTTATTTCAACTACGATAATTGTTTGAGAATTGGAGGTGAGCTAAAGTGATTCATTGTTTGCTCATTGTTACCTTGAATCTTGAATAAAGACTAATGTGTGTTTAAAAAATAAATTTAATTTTAAAATGTGTTAGACGCAAGTTTTGAAAAACAGACAAATTTTTGCAATGAATACTTTTTAAGAATTTCTTCGAAGCGATTTCAATCTACAGCTTTCTAAAATCAAACAAATAAACATCTATAACTGTAATTTATTACATTATATGCATAAGGATCATGTAATAAGAAGAACAAATTTAATTCAAATATATCTAGGTTATTCATTTGTATATAATAATTAAAACTCTCTACAATATTCCCTTTTCTAGGTATGAAGATACACACCATATTCCCTCTTCTAGGTATAATTTCTGGGTATGAGGATAACTGATCAATGTGAATGAATTTTGGCTTAGCATTAAGGAACCTCTTCACTCTGGAGACTACATCGTTTAAGTTCTCGGTAACAGTTTAAGGCTCCTCTCAGTTTCTCTGTAGTCTCGGATTCAGACCTCTCTGTCGCTTCTAGTTCATTCATTCGCTGACCAGCAGGCGTATTTATGATTTTCGAACATGCCTCATGTATTCACCTGGTAAGGAAGATCAAGAGATCTCCTTATGCTCACCTCGTTCGTCACCACAATACAATCGCAGTGTTCCACTTATACGCATCTCCAAGGAATCCATCTGGTCACTTCATGCACTTGAATATCCACAGCAGGCTGGTTATCTGAGTATGTGGTGAATATCTGAGAAGTTAAAAGAATTTACATTACAAATAATGTACATTTCTTACAAAAAGTATTGAACCATAAGTACTAATTTTACCGGCGAACAATTATGCAGTTATTCAGATTCGAGTAAACGTACAGCTTTTGTAATGTGTCTGCTGAGCTGTGACTTCAGTAGATATAAGCGTACGAAGGATTATCGGAGATTTGTATTCTAGTACTCTTCCTCGATATTCATTGTGTTTATTGCAAGATTTGTGTAAATTGTATAAAGTATAAAATAAAATTAGTTGTGAGTTGCCACGAACGTATAGATGTGATGGGGAATTGTAGGCAGATTGAAAACAGGCTACTCACAAGTGCATGTGGCAAAAGAGCTCTTTGAAACGTCCAATGTCATCTCCAATTTGCTAAAATATTTTCAGGGCCCCGGATTCTTAACGAGAAGAACTGTGCAAAGTCGACCAAGGTCCACAACGCCGAATGAGGATCGTTATTTGACATTTTCAGCGCGACGATACATAGCTGCAATAGTTTCACAACTTTCCCGAGATCTGTAAGCTGCCACTGGAATCTGAGTTTCACAGTCTACAATTGCCCAAAGATTTCATGAGAGGGGGCAATATGCCAGAAGGCCTGTTGTTTGTGGCCCTCTCACTCCAGCACAAAATAGAACTTGTTTAACTTGGTGCAGACAGCATGCGTCTTGTACTAGACTTCAGTGAGGCACCGTGCTTTTTACGAGTGAATTGAGATTTAGTTTGGGCACTGATTCTCGGCATACCTGTATCTGGAGAAAACCTGAATCACAATACCATTTCTCCCTCATCAGGGAAATGAATCATTACAATAGTGTAAGTGTAATGGTTTGGACAAGTAATATTTTGGATGGCTGCACACCCATACAAGTGTTTGTCAAACACTCCTTGGATGCTGTGAAGTATTGAGAGATCTTAGAGTCTTATATTCGACTTTTCAGGTGCGCAATTGGTTCTAGGTTCCTGCTAATGATCGACAACGTTAATCCATACAGGTCTCAGCCTATCCACAATTACCAGAAAAGTGAGGATACTCAGCGCATGGAGGATACCAGCAAATCTCTAGACCTTAACCCTATAAAGTATGTCTGGGACGCTCTTGGGAGAGTAATTGCATCTCAACATCTCCCTCCAAGAACCATCCCTGAGCAACAAACAGCCTTGCTGCAGAAGTGGGATCGACTTTTGTAAGAACTCTTCTACTGCCTTTTATCCAGTATGCCGTCATACTATGCTACCTGTCTGGCCGTGAGAAGGAACTATACCCTATATTATACACATTTTCTGAAAGGTATCACAACTTAGATCTTGGACATCCCTACACCATGAGCTTTTAATGAGTTGTTTTTATTTTAATTATAATTTTTTTATTTTAATTTTATTTAATAAAATTAACTTATGAGTAAAAATTATATTTGTATGTTTAAAGATTATAAAGAGTTTATTAATAATGAATATCATCATGTTATTACAGGTAATTTAAATAACGTTAAGAATAAAAAGTTAAAGAAATATTATGAATAAAAATAATGGACACAGACTTATGATTTCTAATAATTGTTATTATAAAAAGGAATAATAAATAATTACGATACTTATTCTATGCATTCTGGAGAACATATTTCGCCACCTGGAACTATTTTCTATTCTTTTTTTTTTTGCAACGCATTAAAAATAGAGTTTGTTTTTATTATTTTATGTTATCTATTACAAATGTCCCTTTGTCGGCTAATAATGTTAAATCATTATTAAAATTATTTAACCTCAAAACATTCCAACAAGAAACCAAATTAGTAAGAGGCATTTCGAAATTCTTGAAACAAAAAAAGGCTGTTTCACAAGTGTCTTGATATTCTTAATAATTCCATTCATTTTTAGACATTTCTTGATTCCTTTTTCATATTATTTAAGGTAATACAACAGTCGATAGGTAAACAGAATACTTTATTTCTATATACGTTTTATGTAAATCCAATACAAAAATTTACGAGAAATTTATCATGACATATTTTTGAAAATTCAGTCCATTATAGTGAACGCGAGCATTAAACATATACGCAAGAATCTATTGCGATAAATTTCTTATGACATATTTTTAAAAATTAAGCTCTTTTTTTGGTGAAATCAAGCATCAAAACATTTTACGGTAAAATTTTGAAAAGTGGTCAGCTACGACATTGTGTGGTTGACTAAAAATCCCTTTGGTAGCTAACAAACAAATGTAGAATCATTTTATTTCTGAATTAGTAATGAAATACAGTCTTCTTATAGATGCTTTTAATGAATATAAGTATAGTATTTGTAAAGGTATTTAAAAAATAGTTTTTTAAGAATTAGATTTGAATAATTATGTCAATAAATATTACATAGTTTTTATGGATTATGTTGACGAATTTCCTAGTAGTTGCAATGTTATTTTCAAAACATTCTATATTAATATGAATAATAATCATCTAATTAATAATATTTCATTTAGTGAAGTAAACATTATTGTTACGTATAAGAAAATAAGTTATAAAATAAAAATTACAAAATTTCCTCAAATTTTTACATCCAAATTCTTTAATACTCTTATAGTAAAATTTCGAACAGTGATTCATATTTAAAATACTTACATTATTCGTGCTGGTAAAATTTTACAAAAGTTATTACAAAATACATTAGATAATTTTAACAAAACAGCAGTTCTTAAAATTAGTACTGTTATTGTTTATCATGTAAAAAAAATTTACTTTTCTTAATATACAGTTACGATTTTAAAGATCTGTTTAATTCAATAAATATTACAGATTTTATTAAAGTTCTATAAGAAGTTTTTTTTTAAATTTAATATTAATTAATAGAGAGAGTTATGAGAAAAGTTATTTCGGTTAAAATTTTGTTTATTTAGTTTTAAATGAAAATTCTATTATATTTTATAACGAAAAATTTAATGAAATAAAATACAAATCACAGGACGAGCCTGCTAGTACTAGTCTGACATATATATACTTACGTTTTGACGTATATAATTACATTGATCATAATTTTATAACGTTTCGATGTATTGATAATCTTATATTTATGCAAAGTAATAATAAAAATTCGATATAAAAACCAACGTTTTTAAAAGCAACGTTTTTATATGGTGGCAAAGTTTATTAGAGAAAATTATTGAAATATTAGTTAATACTGTTAGTTATTTTATCTTTAAAATTTACTTAAAAAGAGACATTTGTGAGCGTATTAAAAAATTCATAATATAAAATCAAAACATGCATTTGAAAGTTTGTAAGTCATTCTATTAAAAAAAAAAAATGGGAACCAGAATTCAGAAAAAATTATTGTGATAAGACACGGCGCCAAATATTGGAAACTTTCTTTCTTGCGAATGATTACTGACTAAAAGTCAGCAACCCTTACTATCTCGGAGATTGTAAAGGGGAGATAGTATCTCCCCTTTGTGAGTACAAAAGGTTTACGATAACCTCATGCTGCGTGGGGAGTGCCCGGTGCTCCCAGAGGGGGAAAGAAATTTTTCCCTGAATCCTAAAAGCGCCTCGAGGAAAGAATATTTTGACTTATTAAAATTATTGAAATATGAGTTAAAACTTGTCGCAAACGAATAAATATTGCATTGTTAGGCGAGTACGAACGATTCCCGAAATTTCAAAGCTCTAGCTTGATGGGAAGTTGGTTAAATTAACGATCGAAAATTTGATGACACACACACACACACACACACACACACCAAGTGAAATTCAGAAAAACGTTGTAAAAAAGATACCCTTGTCTATCTTTTTTATCCTGTTTGGTTGTTACAATTCTAATTGCCTTTTGTTTATGAAATCAACATTTTTACTCACATTTTTTTTTCATTTCATTATTGTTTTATTATATTCATATTTATATATATATATATATATATATATATATATATATGTAACAGAGTTTTCTAGTAAGTGATAAGATTGCTAAATTGCTTGGTACAATGACGAATCGAAGATTTTGAAAGGATCAATTTGTCTGAACTCTATAAGATTTTTAAATAAGACGGGGGGGCGCGCCTTTAGCATATCTTCTATACTTATATAATTATTATTATTATTATTATTACGAAAAATCTCTAGTAATTTTGATCCGTTCTATGGTTTTTGATTGCGGGAAAAATGTTGTCCTGAAAACTTAACTCACTTCCAAAAACAAAGAACTTTTACTATCCATAGTCCATGAGAAATACTTTGAGATACTTACTCAATTCACATATAATAACTTATATTTTTCTTTTCAAATCTCGATCAGCTTTCTAGGATTTCTTATACTTATTCCGATAACAGAATAATATATTTTTCTTCCATTACATTTCTGTCTATGTTCATTGAAATTTTTTTATTGGACAGCCACAGAACCTTGTTAAGTTACTACTCTTTAAGGACTGAAAAAAGTTAAGTAATCTGACATTTGTTTGCGCATATTTTAATATTTTTCCTCAAATTTATGAAAACATTTCTTGTGACTTTCATCTTTCAAAATAAAAAATAAGTAATTTTTCAGAAATATCTCAGAGAACTGTAAATTAATCAATAAGAAGAAAATTAGTATCACGTAAAATTTTATTAAAATGCTTCTCAGAATCGAATTGCATTATTTACTGTAATCCATCAACACACTTTTGATATTAAATGCAATGCTTTTAATGACGGAACAATTTTTAACTATTTATTTACGAATGTATATAAAATATCTTAACTTTATATCCGAAAAATTGCTCCTTTGAAGCAACATAATTCACTTGCTGATACATATTTTAAAAGCTCATTAAATTTCTCGCATTTCTAAAAAACTACGTAATTAAAACAAACGAAAAAACTATACTATCCATTAAAAATATAAAATCCTTTTTCAGAACATTTATTTCTTACACTCGACGTAAATCTAAAAACATTAAGTATATTCTCGAAATAATACAACACAAAATAGGTCACTTTATTAAAGGTTAATTACTCGCAGGAAGAGAAACTAATAAGAGATTTGTTGGCTCTAAGTTTCACCTTCTTCCAACTACTGTCTTCTTATGATATTTCTCAAAGGCCTATGAGTTCCATAAAATGATCATCCGTAATGAAGTTTATCGAAAAACACTTTGATTTTTGCTTCTTCTAAGAGCTAACATGAGACAATTGTGAGAATTTTTTTTACATTCCATATGACTCTTTAAGTTTCAATCTTAAGTAAAAAGTTGATTTTTGATAAGCTATTTACAAGTGTGCTTGAGAGTGAATTTGACTGCGCCAGAATAATAACACGGTATCGAGGAAATGATTGGGTCTCGAAGGAGTAACATTTTTAATACTTAAAAACCCAGTATCAAATACCTGTGGAAGGAATATATACATAATTATGTTTAACATTTTTAAATGTTGAAATTCTCCTATTATAACTAATACTCTTCTCAAATGTAGATGTTACTATATAATTTTAAAGAATAGATTTTGTGCGATATCTTTTAGTCGATCGATGAGTTTAAGGTATCCGCCTCCCTTTAAAACGGAATTTTCGGTCTAAAGGTCGATTTTATTTTCAATTACATTTTATTTTTAAAACCTGTTTTCTTAGTTTTCCAGAATAGTTTCAATTTTGTTTCTATCTTACTTAGAACTTGGAGTTAAAAGCATTTTAATAATAGTCTGTGTCATTTTTTTGAACTAGAAGTAGCATTATGCTACCAGAAATGGAACTTTAATATTTGTTTACATTGATATTTTAACCCAACTTCGGTATGTGCTCGACCGCCAACCTTTGTTGTTGTTTTTTCCCGCCAAAACGTGAATCTTTTATGATGACTGACTACGGGTAATATGACAAGGAGTATCAAAATAAATTTTTGTTTGTTTGAAAACTGTGAAATTGAGTGGATATGATGCAATTATATAATTTAACCGAAAGATATCGATGGTGCTTAAAAGTCATAAATAATCTGAACATTGAAAATCCGGGCTACTTCACTGCAAAGGTATACTAAAAGTCGGATAACAATAATCAGGGATCCATACAACATTTGTTTCAGCGTAGGAAAGTTTTAAAGGTCATCAGGAAGAAAAAGATAACTTATTTCAGTAATATAAAAAGTAAAGCTTACAAATCAGAGGTCTTTTAATGTCTAATTTTTAGTTAATTAGGTAAGTTTCTGGGTTGAGATGTGTTTTTAGCATTTTCTCAAAATAAAGAATTTCATCTTTTTTTTCAGCGTAAAACATCTTATTGAAAACCGTTATGCATATAATGTTATGAAATTTTCACGGAATACTCTAAGATGAATTTAGGAGTTGAAAATCTCATATTGCTATAATGCTATTATTTGGTATTTTATTGTTAATAAAAGTCATAAAATATCACAAATTTTTACGGTTTTTCTGTATGTCAAAGTACGACTTCCTAAAAATATTTAATTGTCAGGGTTATAATTATAAGAGAGGTTCAAATCCTGAATTAGATTCAATTCATCGTAATAAAATTTACAGAAGTGAAATATCTCTATTTAACTCTTAGTTTTAGTGCTTTGCACAAGTGTCATTTTACTACTATTTTTATGTATCTTTTGAGCTAAAATATTTTAAAAAATTTTAATTTATGCCGATTTTACATTTTATATTTAGTTTTTATTCATTTTCTATAATATAATGGATATAAAAAGTTATTTTTTCAATTATTTTTTTAAAAAAATAATCCTCTTCGAAGGTAGGCATATACATTAAACAGGAAGGACGAACAGAAAAAAAAAAGATTTAAATTTCACATTAACAATTCATATTTTATAAAATAAGCAATATGTATGCCATAAAAAATTTATTAATCAACTTTTTCAAGAATTTCAATTTAAAAAATTCTTTAATTAACAGTTTTTCTAATAAACCTGTTTCTATTCTCTTACACCGTATTTAATTAATCGTATGAACAAAGAAATTAATCACTCAGGCCATTGTAACCTTAACTTATTAGGCTCTACAAGATAGAATGCTATAAAAACAATAGAAAGATTACAAAGTCAATAACAATAATACAATAATCAAACAAACACAGAAAAGGGTTCAGAGAAAGCTTCAGAAAAAAGCTTGCAGCAACATTTTAATACGGTGCATAAGATGATATAATAAGTAATCCATTTGAATCTCAGATTAAATTATCACAACAGTTCATGGTTATTTATAATTAGTTAAGTAAATAAAGTAATTATTCTTTTAATTTTTACACAACTTTTTCTCATTTGTGAAACTTTTTGTTTTATTTAGCGCAATTTCTAAATTGCTTCTTTTTCTGTTATTCACTCAAAGAAGTATGACACGCAAATAGAAATAAATGTAGTATGCTTCTTTATATCGGTATAAGACACTGACTTAAATTTGATTCCTAGTATTTCCTTCCTTTCTGATGAGATTTTTCTCTATTCTTCTTAAAAGATTTTACTTTGATATTATTCGCTTTGCTTGAAATTTAAGTCCTGTTTTTTTCCAGAAAGCGCCATAACACTATCTGTTTTCGAAATGGATGTCTATCTTTGAGCTAAAATGGATTTATTTGATTTTTTAATCTAGAAAGTTTAGATCGCATTTGGAGAAATGCTTTCTGACTTCTTGGATTATTTCTAAATCTGAGAGAATATAACAATCAAAAGGAGTCTGTGTCGAACATTTCAAGATTATTTTTCTCTCTTATACTTTAAAATTAGACTTTAAAACCTTGTAAAGAACTTTTTGTTTGTAAGAAATAAATATATGTACAATTGTAATTAGAAACTGGGTATACAGTGTTATTATATCTGATTCATATAATAACACTGAAATCCGAAACCAATTCCGGACTTAATTTTCTGACCTATGCATCAAAGTTTATTTTGGATTCCAGAAATATAAGCACTAGTCAAAAAATTTAATAAAGTAAAAAGTTTTAAAGTTAAAGTTTTTCCACAAAATTCATCTGATAGCGAACGTAAGTCATATGAACATTTCAGTCGATTTTCAGAAAAAATGGTATTCAATAAGAAATTTTCCTAACTTTTATTTTTAAAAATCTCTTTTTATTATTAGATATTATTTATTTCTATTACATCATCATTACATAAAGAGTCAATAACATTGCCTACTTACATAGATTACTATACTTAAATCCTGCAAATATTCTATCAAAAATCTGTAAATTACATTTTATAACAAGTTAATAGTTACTAACAGAAAATGCAACTGTTCAATGAGTATCGGTTTCAGTACAGGTTTCTATGAAAAATGCCGAAAACTTAATCGCGTGTATGTATCGCTCATATGAAACGGAAATTTCAGAGGTCTGGATAAGCCTTATATCTCCCATGTTACATTTATGATTTTTTTGTAACTTTTTTCTCAGAAACGGTTCAAAATAGGATTATGAAATTCTTATTGAAGTTAGAATAACATTTTTTTATATTTTAACTCGTCATTTTCTTTCTAAATAAAACAGAAAAAATTTTATTTATTCTTTATTCGTGATCATTCTTAAATTAAAAGTTTTAGAATAATTTATTTGCCTAAAAATAAATTACTCCTATATTCCTATAAAGGCATTTTCTTAGCAGCTCTGGATTTGCCAAATATTTAAATACAATCTGTCGGCTTCCGTTTTTGTTAGAGGAACATGTGTACGCTTGGTGTGATCATACATTTCACCTTTTGCTTGGGCACGATGAATCCCACACCAGCTTCAGACATAACTGCGAAGAATCCATTATTTGGATTTTCATTATTCGTGAACAAACGAAAGTTTCAGCCCAAACTGCTTGCTGCATTTTTGAAAGGATCAAACATTTCCAAATGATCTGTCATTCTGATGCGAGGTCTGTCCGCTTTATAACTAGCACAGATATGTCCAAGTTACTGTTTTGTAAGCAGCAAATTTTTCTAAAACATGCATCAAAAAAAGTAATGTTATAATTTCGTATTCAGAATCTGTATTTTGATCATATTCATTATACTGATGGAAATAATCACTTCATTGGGCACTTTCAGCTCCAACATTATCATTTAATTCAATGTCTCAATATTCACAAATGATTTTTCCCAACTTTTCTACATTTTTTGAATATACTTTTACTTCGTTTGGCATTCTAAATAAGTTAACTAACTCTTTTATACCAGTAAAATACTGCTTTCTAAAGAAAATTAGTATTATCTAAGTATACAAGACAAGATATGTGAAAAATATTTAGAAAAGTTCATAGTTTTTCTTGGGATATGGAACCACCAAAGTAATTACCCACTTTTTTTAAAAAATTCAAAAAACAATAGGAACAATATAAACAGTCGATTGCAATAAATTTAACTGTTCCAATTCTTCATTTATAATAAATTTAGAAATTTTAAACAGATATAATAATGTATCTAAAGCATTAAATGAGGTTCCACGTCACGAGAGAAGTTTGTAAGCAATTGTTAGCACTTTAAATGGTCGAAAAGTAGCAAAGTGCTCTAAGAGAGAACGAAAAAAAACTTCTATTTTTTGATAAAGAAACATGATTCGTCTTTGAAAAGATAAAATTTTAAGCTATTTAATTATATAAAAAAGGACACTCAAAGTTTTGGTCGAATTTCACTTACCCAGTCCCTTTAATAGAAATTTTTGAATTTTATTTTGGTTATTTAATTCTTAAGCCAATTCTATACTAAAAAAGAAAGTGTAGTTTACTGCACGTGTGGCAATAATAAATTCTAATATACGTTAATAAAGAGATAAGTAAGAATTTTTAAATATTTTCGTAAACACACTAATAAATTAAAATGACATTTAATTATTAAAACAGAAAAATGCATACATATTATTAAAAATTACCATAATGCTCTTTACCTTAAATTAATCATCAATAATCACCAATTGATGTATTAAGTAATTAATCGCTTTTCATTGCTTTAATTGATCTGTTAATTCATCACTTTATTTTGATCCCTCTTCACTTTTTTTAAACAATTATATTCTGCACATTTGCGAAGTAACAGTCAAACGAAATTAGAAATTTTCATTAAAACTACTAAAAAGGCCATTTGTTAAACATTTCTTTAGGCTAAAATAAATTTAAAATTAAAAAGAAACACAAAATTTGTAGAAAAGGGTCACTAAACATTGCTGTCAAAATTTTAATTTAGTTTCTAGCTTCGAGAATAGTTTTTTTGAAAGTATCTTCAAGGAAAAAAATTTCATAATTAGAATGGTGGAGGATAACAAGAAAAAATTAAAATACAAAACTCCCTAAACGCTTCAATTTATGCCACACGTCACTTTTTCTATATATTTATTCCTTATTTCTTATAACTAATTTAATCAGTTTTTTTTTTCGTTTGATAAGATCATATATCAAATGTTTTTCTTACAGTTGCTTTTACAGTAAAAAAGAAAGGGCAATCTTGGAGGAAAATTTTTCAATTTTGTATTCCAAAGAAAAAATTTAGATATAATACAAAATCAGTTTCATACGCGACCTTATTCTGAAATTGGCAAACCTTTTAAGGGTATGGAAAACTCTTATAATTGCGTTTTGTTGAAGTTCTTCATTATATTCTGATGATTTCTGAGCTAGCACTTTATTCCTGAAACTTTTGCACTAAGTGAGAACACAGAGGTTGAAGTATATATAACTTCATACCGCTCCCTAATTCCGTTCGTCGATTCATAAAGATAACTTCTGATCTGGTACGATACTCCTCAAGTTCTCCGCCTAGTCAGAACACAGAGGTCCAGTTAGATGTACCTTCACTCACCCTCTTCATTCTGTTCGTCAGCTCGTGATGATGACTTTTGAACTAGTACTTTATCCCTCTAACTTCTGGACTAAGTGAGAATATGAAGATTGAGATAGATGTAACTTCCTACAGCCCCTACTACGATACTCCTCAAATTCTCCACCAAGTGAAAACACAGAGGTCTAGGTAGATCCCTCACACACTCTCTTTATTCCGTTCGTCAGTTCGTGATGATGACTTTTGAACTAGTACTTTAGCCTTCTAACTTCTGGGCCTAGTAAGAACACAGAGATCCAGGTAGATATAACTAGTATCTCTACGTTACAAGTATCTAGTTTTCCATTTTTATTAAAATATATGTCATTAATAATTCTATCATTCTTTTTCTCTAAAACTGCTGTGTGGGTGACATTTATTTCTGTTTCTCTCAATCTAATGCACTCAGTCAAGTTACAGTCCAAGCCATTTTTTAAAGCTACCATCTATAGCTGATCTTTTCATATAATTCCAAATATTCGTGTACTTTTGGAGATACGTTTCCACGAATGGTGATTGCCGGGAGAGGAAACTCTTTTCAAATATTCTTTAGCGTTTTGAAAAAATCTCCGTCCTGTTGATTGAGGCAATTTAAATAAATAAAATGAAACTCTCTATCATGCATTTGTAGCTTCAGGCAAATATGTAGCAAGAAAATTGAAAACAAGTTTCCAGATTAAAAGAAAGAAGTTTGAAAACAAGGGAAACAAGCATAACATATAGCATCATAGAAGAGAAACAGAAATACAAATACAAAGACATCTGTGTCTTTTGGAAGATCGAATAAATTAATGTGTCTCGAAAACCGCCTTAAGTCTTTCATAAAAGAATAACAATCAACTAGTAGTGTGTTTCAATGAAACAACGTATGGAAAATTTCAATCATCTACTCAGGATGCCTTACTGTTTGGTGATCAAGAAAAAATGAAAACATTTGTATCAGAAAGAAATTGTAATTCTTGAGAGCTTTTTTCTTTTGAAATATATATTACTCTAGTGAGTTTTTAGGCAGCTTAATATACATTGTTTTCTATATTTGTGTTTCTGTGTTGTTTTATACAATGACAAGTTACGTTAATAGGGCTTTATAATAGTTATACAGTGACAGCTGTGTTAACAGTTATATTCATACAGTAACGTTAATAATGTTTTGTTGTGATTATAATTTTAATAAACAATTTTTATATTGCTTTAAGCTTTAATAAATATTAATTATCAAATACTGAACAGTTAACATCTAACGCATTCATCAGGATGCAATGGTTTGAAAAGAAGTAAATGATTTCTTTTTATGATAATCTTATAGATATTTACTCCATTGTTCGAATTCAGGTGCCTTCAAAAGACGCTATCATCATTACGTCCACTTGTTCTGAAATAACATGTTAAAATGGCGATAGAGCGGAGAGATTAAACAAAATTAAAATGTAAAAATCAAAACCGATTGAACTATTCATAAAATCAGTTATGTTATTAACAATATTTATAGAACCATCTTTCACTGTATTTATAGATTCAGCTTTGGTATTGTAAATATATCGGATGTAAAAAAGGTTCAGCATTTTAAATATAATTTTTAAAAAAAAGAAAACATTTAATGTGAGACTAAATTTCAGATAGATTTTTATTGTTGTTATAGTGGCTCTTTTCATATGCATACAATATTAGTTTGTTGCATTAGTATATTGTATTACATTAAGTAGCGTTATCAAGACCAAATCAAAAACAATTAATTTTTTAAATCCAATTTTGTATATAAATTTATTTAGCACGACTAAAGTAACATTTAGCGATATTTTCGATAATAATTTATTAGCTTAAGCGTTCTGATTATGAATAAACAAATACTGACAATCACAAGCAGCTCAGGTGACCTCTAGCGATCAGGCGAAACAAGGAGGAACGCTTGAGAACCAAGGACGGGAAAAGTGCACATGTCGTGACACTCCGTCCCTTTATATAATGTTTATTTTAAGTTATACATGTAATTGTTGTGTGTGTATCCATATGTAACTTATCTTAAGCATTATCTTAAGCAATAAAATAATATTACACTAACAGATATTGTTCAATTAATCTAAAACAACTTCTCGCCAAAGTTGGCCTTAAAAACTGAAGACCAATAAATAGACAAATATAACAAAACAATCAGAAAAATACAACAAAATAATGCTGTCAAACGTATTCATTGTGCATATACTTTGGAAATGATCATATATATGAAATTTACATGTAATTAAACTCCAATATTTAAATAAAAAACAAACTACAAAGTTTTTCAATATTTAAAAATAAAACAGTATGTAAAAATCACAACTGTACCAATGAAAAAAAGATATATACCAAACCAAACATATAAGCAGAAAAACATTGTAAATAGAGAAATAAATATTAATAAAATATTGGTATTGAACTATATAAGGGGAAAAAACATCTAATTCCAAAAGAACGTAAATTTAATGAAAAATAAATTGACAAATACCAGAATTGTGAAAAAATATATGCGAGTAGCTATCAAAAAAAATGTGAATTAATACAAAAAAAATAAATACAATATTTTTTTATTGCTGTAATATAATTATTTAATGTATCGACTGTTAGGCTGCTTTATTCTATAATTATTGGCCAAGTTATCTCCATCAACAAAATGTATTATTATCAAAAAGGTTTACAAAAACCAAAAATTTATTTAAAAAGAGATTAAAAGCAAAATCAAAGAGGGTTTTTAAAAAATTATGAAAAGGACAGTACAAACCCAAGGAAATTCGAAACAACAAAGACTAATTTAACTAATAGAAAAAAAATGTTATTGGAAACACAAAATATAAACCAAAATAAGAAAACTTTTCGTGAATATATCACTACGTGTAGAAAATCATCAAACATAGTGTACAAAGTACATACAAAACTAAACAAACCGTTGTTCATGAACTTTCAAATAAATATATATGCATATATATTTTATATATATATATATATATATATATATATATATATATATATATATATATATATATATATATTGAAATCTCAATATGATCTTTAGTGTGCTTTAAAATTTTAACATCTATCACAACTTCGAATATTTATAATATGAGTGGAAATAGCATGAAATTTCATTGAAAATCTATCTCCATTGATAGTAATGATTTTGTCAAAGCAATCAATTGTTTTTCCCAATTTTACATATCTGAATGCCTTCATTTAATATGGGTTCATGAATTTTCTTATAAGCATCTTCACAAATTGAATTTCTATTGCTTCCAGTATCAATAGAAGCAGAAAGAGTAGTTTCATCAAATTTTGCTTTGATAGTAGTCATGTAATTTGATTGAAATCTTATACGAAACTAAAATTTTACTGAGAAAAAGTGTAGTTTTAGGAGAGTGGATGTTTCTTATGTTCTCTATATTAAGATTAAGTTTAAACGAGTAGTTATGGTCCGATTGTTTATTTCATTTGTTGCTTATTACAAAAATTATATTGTTTGAGTTATTGTTTTCAGTCCTCTAATTTTACCGTTAAGTCTTTGGTTCTGGAATTTCAAAAGGATAACTCTTGTGATTTTAAGTGAATTCAAAAAATCTTCTCCGTTTTTCGTTTGGAAGGGTACTAATCGTTCCCTTCGTAATCATAGGATACTTCGTAAGGGTAAGTGGTGGTAATATAGTTATAGTGGTAAGTTCTTCTGGAATTCTTATCTGTGACCAAACATTGATGAAATGGTCTTGGACGGCTATCCCTCATTATTTCACTCTAAAACATTATAATGTCAATAAGATCACAATTATAATTGAAGAGACGTCAAAAAAATACAGTAAAGTCCGTTTTGAAATTATTAGACCATTTTAATTTTGAGAATCATGAAATAAATAAGAGTTCAAAATGTAATTGAAACAAATGAAATATGATATTATAACATATATTTATTATAATTAGGTTTCAATAACTTTGACTAATCTAATAAATAATAAAAATGACAAAAATATTAAAAATAAATGAAAAATCCCAGCTAACAATTTATAAAACCACTTGTACCAAAACAAAGAAAAATAAGAAAATTAATGTGTGTGTGTGTGTGTGTGTGTGT
>BMAW01007237.1:0-25269 GCA_019974015.1 Nephila pilipes | reverse complement strand
TGTTACAGAACTCAAGAGTAACATTTTATGAACCATTCGAATTTATAGAAATCTTAAAGCTCATGAATTTATTGGAATAAAGTAGATAGAAAGTAAAATATAAGTACATAACTACTGATTAAAATACAAAACTTACTTTTTTCTTCCATAATTATGTAAAATAAGAAATTAAGAACGGTGGATGAGATTTCACACTTTTTAAGTAATAAGTCTAAATTGAAACATTTACGTTACCTGTTGTCATTTAATTTAATTACTAACACCTATTGAAAGATTGAAAATAAAAAAAAATTAACATAAGAGTTTTTTCTAATTTTCTACGAAAGAATAGAAAAAGATATTCATTTATTGGACAAAAAAAAAATATCGTCTTGAAAGGCCAGCTTTATTTTATAACTAATCTTAGTCTCCCCCCTCCTCCCCCAGCATTTTGTTTTTCAGAATTCTGTTATCAACAATGTTTTCTATACCAGATTGTATTTACTAAATAGAAATATGCTTTTATATACTGCTGTTTGTAGAAAATGCAACACCATGAAAGAATCATCAGAATCAAATGAAATTTAATGCAGAAACGACTTGTACTGATACAAATAAATGATGAAATTTTCAAAACAAAAGAAACAAATTAAGCGTCCGAAATCAGTATTTGGTGCAGCCACCATGCGCTGCAATAAGTGCTGCTATACGACGTGGCATGGAGTAAAACAGATGTTGAATATCTGCTTGAGGAAAAGAATTCCATATCGCTTGTATGCGCAACCAAAGTTCGTCTTTGGAAACTGCAGGACGCGGATCACGAGCGAGACGCCGACCAACCATATCCCACACGTGCTCAATAGGCGACATATCCGGTGAATAAGCAGGCCAAGGAAGAAGTTGCATGCGTTGTGCTGAACAGAAGTCTCGAACAGTCCGCGCAACATGTGGGCGTGCATTATCCTGCTGAAAGATAGCTCCAGGGATGCCTTGAAGGAAAGGAACGACTTCGGGCTGTAGCACTTCACGGACGTACCTGTTGCTATTGAGATTACCCTCAATTCGTATCAAATTGGATCGTCCATGATACGAAATCGCACCCCAGACCATAACTCCGGGTGTTCGACCACTATGTCGTTCAATAATACACTCAGGAAGGCAGCGTTGACCGGCATAACGTCTAACACGAACACGGCCATCATGGGTCCACAAATTGAAGCGTGATTCATCTGAAAAGACAACTTGGTGCCAATCAGCTCGCCTGTCTCTGTGCTCAAGAGCCCACTGCCGACGCAGCCGTCGATGATTCGCCGTGAGGGGAATCCTGTATAAAGGCACCCTTGCACGCAATCCACGGCGCAGCAGACGACGACGAATTGACGAAGCCGACAATTGTACACCTGTAGCAGTAGACCAACGTGCTGCCAGCTGCCTGGAGGAAGCTGTGCGATCATTCACCGCCATGCGGAGCAGGTGTCGATCATCGCGCTCTGACGTCACCTTCTGTCGTCCAGTGCCTGTTTTTCGAGTTGTTCGGTGCTCGTCGGTCCACTGTTTCCAAACTCGCACCACTGTGGAACTGTTCCGCTGCATACGAGCTGCTATTGCGCGATAGGAAAATCCTCCTTCTCGAAGGCCGATTATCCTCCCTCGTTCAAACTCCGTAAGTTGCTTGAATTTCTTATTCTTCCGTCGTGGAGGCATACTCAGGTCTCACTAAACGTTTGCCACTAACAAATAATCATAGACTTTTTTCAACGTCCCGCTACAGCACTTTATTTATACGCTTTCAGCATCAATTCAGAGGGCGCTGCGCGCGCCGCGCACGCGCGATGGCTCTGAAACTTTATTAATTTGCATAATATCCTATAATGGACATTTGCTGCGAATTTCATTTGATTCTGATGATTCCTTCATGGTGTTGCATTTTCTACAAACAGCAGTTTATCTTTTTCAAATGTTGATGATTTTTTTTGTCCTGATCATTGGATCGAATCCTTACTTTTGTTTCATTTTTATTAGCTTCTGTTAAAAGTTCTGTGATTGGATAATTCAGGTGAAATAAAAATAAAGATATATAAATAAGTATAGAGTGCAAAAAGTCACGGCTTAACTAAGATTTTAAAGAATAAGGAAGCAATAATTTTATTGATGTATATTTCAATAAAAATCAGAACTTTTCATTCAGGATATTTTATTCATCGAAATCTTTGTATTTAAGTTATACCAATTCTATATAAAAAATTTTTAAATACAAATTTATATATTTTTTTCTTCTAAAAACAAAATACATAGGAATTGAATAAAATTAGTATAATCTAAAATATAATTTTTGAGATAAAATATTTAAAATAATTTATACATGATAATAGATGTATGTATTCCTTTTTATATTTGTGGTCAGATGAAATAAATGATAATATTTTAAGTTCTGAAAGCTATTTTAAATGGTATTGTTATAGATTTTTAAAATTATTTTATTATTTAAAATAATTAACTTTCCTAAGATTAAAATTACTATTTTTTGTCTAGAATGTCTCTCTCTCTATATATAGAACACAAAAATTTCACGTTTCTCAATAATAAAAATTCACCTACGCACACAATTTTAAGAAAAACTTTATAGAGTTAAAATATTTTATGAAAGACCATCCCCGATCCTCCTTAATTGTTTAAACAACAAAAGAACATGTAAGGAAAAATGGTTTCAATGAATTTGTCTGAAAATAAAATCCACTAGTGTCTTAGAACATATATGATGTTATTTTTATTGCGTCATTTTGATGCATGATTTCCTTCTGTATGATTTTATTCTCTTACATGAATTTTTTTCACCGAGTTTATGTTCATTTCTCGAAGTTTATACAAATAGGAAATAAAGGAAATAAACTACGTATTCGAGTTTTTCAATACAACTTTGGCCGCAGAAGGGGTGTGTGTTAAACGACCGATTCCTAATTCACAGTTAACATTTTCTGTTCTCTTCAAATGAAATTTCTGGCCGTAACAACCTTGTGATCACGGTCGCATATTCGTGACCGGCGTTGTTTCATTGTGGGTCCAAGTTCTGATGCCACAAAAGACCCGTAATTGTAGCGGGACCGATGCAAATTAAATTTGCAAAGGCTCCAATTCCTTCCATAGGCGTAGGAGTTTGGAAAAGGGGGTGTCAGTTAGGGTATCGTCTCTTGACCGAGGTTAAAATTTCCGAGGTCAGTCACTATTAGTTCTCGTGTTGCTTCCAATTAAGACATTATTAAGCAATCCTCATGAAATAGAAGCCTAATTTAATTATCTATCTCAATCTGCGAGTTGTAATTACTTTTTATTAAAAAAATGAAGGATTGAATTATCACTCTAAACACTTTTCGAATATGTACACTAATCTGAACATATTCCGGAGAAAGAATCAAAAGATATTTCATATAATTTACGCTCTAATACTTAATTATTTAAATATATATTCAAAGCAGATCGTATAGAAAAAAAAATAATAATACAATTTTTCTTAGTTGTGGGCATTAGCTCTAAATTTTCTATTAGAAATTGTAAGAATGTAATCTTATGTAAAATATTTTTAAGAAAATTGGAAAACAATTTGCATTTTATTTTTTTATAAGACATAGTTACTTAAATTCTTATTTTATTTTATATTAGTAAAATTAAGATATTACTGTCCCAAAAAAGGATATCATATTGTGCGAGTAATAGGCGTAATTTTACAGTCAACATTCATATTTAATTTTGTTCCAAATCAGTTGGTGGCCACGGTAGCCTAGTGGTTATGGTAGTGGACTCGCGGCCGGAGTTGTTTCTGTCGAGTCATGGGTTCAAGTCCTGATGCCTCTAAGGACCCTCCGCTTAGTGGGTCTGATGTACGTTAAATCTATCGAGACTCTAAGTCCACCCGTTAGCGTTGTGTGGATATTTTGAGAGGGAGACGCCTGCTCTGGTGCTTTCCTCGTCACTTGGCCAAGGTTCAGAATTACGAGGTTCGTCGCGAATAGCCCTCGTGTTGCTTGAGAACGACGTTAATAAAACCAAATCAAACCGATCTAATCAGTTACCCTCGGGTCATTCAAGGGAATACTAACCTTGAACCTCTTCATTCCAAGTAAACATCAAGCTAAACTGAAGACATTAGTCAAATATATACTTCATTCAACAACACATTAGAATATATCAGTGGTAGCAAGCATGGTGGCCAATGATGTGCAAGTCGAGTAGTGATTTCGTGTTCTGATTCCACCTCAGACAAATCGCGTGATATTATAAGGGTTCTTTACAGATTAAATTGAATCCAGCCTTCAAGTTCTTACAAGTTGTAGCACAAAAATTCGGGAATGAAATATACTGGCCGTAATTGTCATTTGACTGTAATTCAAAATTACGATGCCCATCACCGATATTCTTCTCGTAGCTTTTGAGCGAGATGAATTTAAGAAAATCGATCACATTAAAATTGAAGTGTCTGTCTTTGTTACGCTACACGATCCGTGGAGAGTTAAGACACGAACACGCACCTAATATTGTATATATAAATCTGGAAGAGTAGTGTCTTGTGGTTCCATTTTTTTGATAAATGAGGTGATTTAGTCCTAGGAAGAAACGGAGTATTAACGCACTGAATAAAAAACGCATTGAACAGAGTGATACGGCAACCATTACGTTATTCTAAAATATTTTACCAAAAATGAGATAAGATAAAAGTTTGTTACCACGTGGGAATGATGGAGCCAGACCTTTCTAATAGTAGTCAATTTATAATAAGGCTGATATCTAATCTGGTAGCAAACTCGGAGAGACAATTATTAGTTTCGATGCCTCAGGTTTTCTATCAACTAGGGTCTTAAATGGTTAATATATTGTGTTATCTCCATTCTTTAAAACTTCAGTGAGTAGAGGGCGTTTTGTAAAGGGGCGAGTGTAAGATGTCATATGCACAACCTCCTCAGATCAGAACCAGACTCAGAGTAGAGTAAATCAGATTCAGAGCAGAGAAAATACTTAATAAATTATTGTTGTTGTTAACAACCGGGTTTGTTCCTTGTCTTAGAATTTACGAAAACGGAAAAGAAATTCGCTGGGTATCCAGTTATGTTAACAGTAAACTGCATAGATCACCAAAGTAACGCTACGGGATTTAAAAGAATGAAAGGAAATTTTGTTATTACTTAAATATTTATTAAAAAGAAAAGTGAGGAAAATAGTGTGTCCCTAAGTTATAAATGAAAAGTGTGAGAAAAAAGTAGTTAAAATGTATTTATATATATATAAAATTAAAAGCTTACAATTTCTTAGCTTTAGTGAGAAATTAATTGACTAAAATAAGGAAAATTGAATATTTTTCGAACAAAATATTTCTTTTCCAGCGTCACTTATCTTTAATTGCATTTTTAATTGGACCGAGTTTGAACATCGGATCAACATTATAAATTTCTATAAGATATAAATCCAAGTAAGCAAAGCATTTCTTTTATTTCGTAAAGTATATGATTTCCTTTAAAATGTTAACTCATTTTGATTGTTTTTATACCAAAATATCTCTGCCGAAAATAACACTTTATTATTAATTCTTTAGCGATATACTTTTACAAATCCAATTATTTGTAGGAAAAATATATTAGAAACCTCACTTGAGAGAACGAATTCATCGAGCTTATAATAATGTTACAAATGACAAAGCCTGGAATTTGGTTTAATTGTAACACATTAATTCGTCAATTAAACTTTGAAAGCATTTTCTTAAGCCTTTCTACTCATGCATATCAATTAATCGATTTCAAGAACACAATCATCATTTTTGAAAGCAGATGAAAGAAAACCATCCATTAAATGGAAAAGGAATCACACAAAAATACTTATCTCTTACAATAATCAGATAATTATCGCACGCACTTTCAAAAATTAATTTTAGCTAGCAAGAGGGGTGGAAATTTAATTATCACTCAATATTTGACTGTATAGTTACTAGTTAAAATACACACACCTTCAATTCTTCGTGGAATTCATATAATGCATTCTAAAACAATTGTTTGCTTTTAAACAAAAGCCTCAGTTAAATTAAACTGATTCTCAATTACGGTTGTGGTTTAAAATGTGTTTTCAATTATTTAAAGTGCATGTGATTTTGGGATTGAATTTCTAAACATAATACTAAAGGCTTTTTTTTTCTTCTTTCAAATATTAATTGTAGGCATTGAAAATAATTTCTAGCGAAAAAGGGAGGTAAGGATTTTGGATAAATGTAAACTACAAAGATTCAGTTTTATTCATAAAGTAATGCTGAATAATATATTTTTTTTTGTCATAAAATGTAATTGCATACTTTTCTGATATGTAATCATACAATTTGTTGGTCGGTAAAATTGTGAATGGATGCTTTTTTCTTCCATTTCGAAAATTACACTTTTTTTTTTTTTGTTTTTTTAAGTCAATATATCATACATATTTCAATAAAATCTCACGTCGCAGCGAATGTTTTAAAAAATTAAAGATGTTATTTTTAGTGATTATTGTACTGCAAATTGAGTTGTTTAATTTGTTATTTTCATCTTTATTTAATTATCTAATAGCTTAGAAAAACAGCAGTTTAATTTTCGGTAAACAGTTTTTCTTATAGAAAATATTGAGATAAATTGAGTATTTTTTCTGAAATTTGTACAATTTCGTAAAAGTTGCTCTACTGTTATATTTTATTATATAAATCTCTACTATTATATAAATTATCTTGTTTGTTTCGAAATGAAAAATATCGTATAAAGGATTATAATCTAAAATATCCGATATTCTAAATAATAAGTTAATGTAAATATTTGAATTAACATTGACTATTAAAGTGTTTTTATACCGAATTTTTATTTCTGAGAAAGTTATCATAATGTATATTCAAATTGGGAGACTTTTAATAAAATTAAATAAACAATGTTTTGCTTAAAAAAATTATATTAATTTTCTCAATTTCTTAATATTCAATCATTTAAAAAATATAATGTGTCATCAAAAATGTAGTATGAAATAATTTAACCTTATATTAATAATCTTATCTTATTAATCTTATATGAAATGAGGAGTCACACACTCATGCGAGGGTCGTTCAATAAGTCCTAGGAAAATCCAGGACGTGTGGCGCTCGTAACATTGGAAATCAATAGTTTTTAGTAAGCACCGTAACTCATTAGACAGCTGCTATTTATGTCTCAGTTACTCGAATTTGTGATCATGCCTCCTTTCGCATCTACAAAATTTTTTGTCATAACTTTTCCAGCCGATGAGATCATCCTCGCTTTCTTTGGAGCAGATTCACCGGAAGCACCCCATTGTTTTGATTATTTCTTAGTTTCTAATTTTTTGAGGAATACATGTCTCCTCGAAGGTGGCAACTCGATGTAGTAGCAATGAAATTTTGATTTGAATGCACGTGACGACCAAATCAAAACTAACATATGAATCAATGTCAAATTTATTTCGCCTCCAATGGCACCCAATGTTAATAACAATTTATCTTAATGATGCCAACTGGCTTAAAATAAAAGTACTTTTTAACCACCCTTATATTATTAATGAAATATTTATCTGACAACATTCCTCCATCTGTATTCATTTTTTAGTTAAAAGCATAATATATCTACTATATTAAAACTTTTACTAGTGAACCAGAAAAACTACCAACAAATAAATATGTAAAATAAATCCTCATACTTTTTGTAGTTTTAAAGAATTACTGCTGATAAATATTATTGCCTGAGGCAATAGTATGCCCGCATTTAATTTTATTGAACCTTAAATGTTTTTAATATCCCAAATTGTTCTTAGTTTAATATTCAAACCTCTATGAACCCAAATGATAAAAATCTTTTATAATGCAACAGTATAATCTTACTTTTTATTTATATATTATTGCCTGAGGCAATTATTTAAAGTTATCCAAAGTTTTAATAATTGTAATAGACATTTTATTTAAAGTTAATTAGTGACTTAAGTTTCAATTTTAAGAAATCAGAACACCTCATACGATATCGGAAAATTTCTATTTTTCTATGTAGTAAATCGAGTCCAAAGTTTAAAATCTTTTATTATAAAATACAGAATTATAAATTTATTAAACATTGAAATGAACATTGAAATTAAATATTTTCTTCTTTTATTCGATCAAAATAAGATTGTGACTGTGGTTGATTC
Source organism: Nephila pilipes (assembly GCA_019974015.1). NCBI lineage: Eukaryota > Metazoa > Arthropoda > Arachnida > Araneae > Nephilidae > Nephila > Nephila pilipes. The sequence goes on along the minus strand of BMAW01007237.1, from coordinate 17,109 downwards.
AAAAATGAAACTATAGGTGAGTTACCTTTAATTTTCTTGAAACTCTTTTATTTATTAAAGTAAGAAATGCTTTCAAACTGTGGTTCTCAAACTCCTTTTTAGGCATACGCATTGGATGATAATTAAGATCCAATACTTTCCCCCTCCCAATATAACAATTTTCTGAAATAGTCACATATTGAGAATTTCCTATTGATTTAACACCATTTCCTGTTAACTATTTTGAATGTGGTCAGTGTCATTATTAGAATATTGCCAGAACTGCCAAATTACAGGAATTACAATTGTTTTAAAAAAGTCGTCTTTTTGCTTTAATAGAAAGGAAACTATAAACTTATATTTGTACGACTAGTAAAAAAAAAGGGAAGTTTGTTTATAAACAAAAACATAGCTCTCCCTGCGCAATACAGTTACCTTTTTAGGGAAATTATTAATGAAATAAAAAAGGCAATATAAAAATTTGTGCAATAAGACTTGAATTACATTCTAGTAACATACATTTAAAATTCATCTCATGATATACGAATGTTATATGTATAATTTGATAGAAACTCTGGGATAAGTAATCCTGTTTTAGAAAATACTGGGAATTTTTAGAGATAAATAAAGGTTAACCGTATAAAAATAACTCAATTAAACTAATGCAATTGATTTAAAATTTAATAATTCCGTATCTCTGTTAGATTTTCCATATAAAATCCCCTTGAGTTATTTTTGCTGTCTTAACATTACTTTTATTAAAAAGTGCGATTCTTATTAAAAATAATATGCCTGGAATAAATTATTAATTTATGCATAAATTATAGCAACTCATTCTAATAAATGTAATTATTAAGACTTCTGTCTAAGACTTTAGATGTCAAACTGTCATATTAAAATCATATATATCTGGGTGCATTATTAAAACTATAAAAATTTGAAAACAGGGTTAAAATCAGATTATTTATAACGTTAGAAAATTAATTCTCAGTGAGAAATAAGTTTTTGCACTCTTAGCTGATCTATTACGTAGAAAAAAAAGTATGAAATCATTAGATGCTAAAAGAAAATTTTTGTCTTGACTTCTCTTTCAGCTTAAAAATTTTGCTGAAAGTATTTTAATTTTATCTGATTAAATCTCCTTAACAAAAAAGCTCTTAAGAAATTGATTTGATTAAATTCGTGCTATTTTTCATGAAATAAATAAACAAACATAAATATTAAATGAATGATTGCAAGTTTTGTCTTATTTGGTTCATGATTTATATAAATCAAACAATTTTCTTAATTAGCAGTACAATTTCTGCATGATAGGACGATTAAACTAAAGGCTATGGGTATCAAGCATTTCGAAAGCAAGATAATTCATGAAATTTAACGTAAATATTAAAGGCATGATTTCAAGTTTTGTCTTATTTATCAAATGACTTATATCAATACAGAAATTAATTGCAATCAATAAATTAATCAATCAATTTTCCTTAATTGATGATGCAATTTTTGTATAACATGGCGAATAAACTATATATAGGCCATGGGTATCAAACATTTCTAAGACATTGTAATATTATTTCTTTTTGAAGATAATTCATGGAAAATAAGGAATATTTCGGAATAAAACACGGTGAAATAATCAGCATAAATTAAAAGGAAACTATATAATTTATTTTTGAAAAAATATCATTGAAATCTTTTTGAATGTCTTGTTTCCTTGTTCACAATGTTTTGTCTGTATATTTATATGTACTGGTGTATACAAAAATCTTTTTACTCAATTAGGTACAGTAATGACTTATTATAAATTCTTTTATTTTCTTATTATTGAGATTACTTCTTAAGCAGTGTTTGATTACACACACACACACACACACACACAAAACCTTAGCAACGTAAGGGGTTTTATTTGCCATAACTTTACGAGAAATCATCTGAGAGACATAAAATTCAGAAATAAGAGACAACATTTTGTGCTTAAGAAATGTTGAATATAATTGCTTAAGCATAGTTGCGCAAAAATGAATACAATACATATAGCATGGGATCAAATAAAAAAAGGCTTTATTGAACTTATAGTATAGTTACACATGATTGCTGTCCAAGAAGAACAACAAGCAGATGTTCCTTAGTAGAGGATAGGCCCTCCCCTTACTGCAATGGTTGCTTCGCACCATCTCTCCATACTCAGTATCAAATTGTTCAACAGTTCTTGAGGTAAGAATGCCCATTCCTCAAATAGCATCTGTTTCAATTAGGGGGTTCCCCGAAGTATGTAATCGAGCCACAAGGCATCTCCCCAAAACTTCCCACACATGTTCTAAGGAATTTAAACCGGGGAGAATCCATTCGAGTGATATCTTCACTCTCCAGTCTCTGCTGAATTCCAGCATTCCGGTGTGGTTGTGCATTGATATCCATAAAAATGGAGTCTGGACCAATAGCACCTCGGAACAGACGCACATGAGGAAGGATCACCAACTTATAATAGCGATCTCCGGTTAAAAAACCTCTGTCAAAGACTTGGAGCTCAGACCGCCCATTCAGCATAATGCCTCCCCAGACGACAACTCCAGGACCACCGCAACAGTCTCTTTCCGTGATGTTACTGGGATGAAGTAGTGTTTAGACCTCTTTCCAAATCAATTGGCATTGAGAAAGCTTGTGGTACTGAAATGACTCTCATACATGAAGGGGACATGACTCCATTGATGAGATGTCCAGTTTTTGTGCTCGTTTCACCACTCTATACGGTGCAGCCGATGGCCAACTTTCAAATAGATGCAACGTTCAGGACGGCGGGCGAATAGACCACCTTAGTGAAGGCGGCTGGCCACAGTAAACCTCAACACTTGTCGCCCTGTTGCTGTACAATGGCGCTTGCTGAGTGGTATCTGGTTCTTTTCACCTGCAGGACGCTATATCAGTCCTCCACTGCAGTTGTTTTCTTAGGGCGGCCACTACCAACCTTTTTAACAGCTGTACCTATGGTTTGGAAAACTTTCCAAGCGCTCGAAGGGAAACTTTTATTGATTCCGAACTCTTGAGATGTACTGGTCAAACTACGACACTCCTCCTGCTTTCCAATCATTCATCCACGTATTAAGACTAGCCTATTGATTTCTTCTAGCCATATTTCAGGAAAGAGCTCACTTGCACTTGCAACGAATGTCTTTAATTGTGCATTCGTTCTTCCTTTTATTGTAGTCTTGAGCGGCGCACGCCGAACTCGTACATCACTTATGACATTTTGCTCCTGACATTTGCATACCCATCACCTTTACTGAATTGCGTATTCATTATACTGATCGCAGTAACTCCTTTTCTGCAATTTCATGGCTATCTGCTTAAAATTTACATTGATGCTTATGTTTTGCGAGGTTAATACAGTGGAAGAAAAAAAAAAAAAAGACACTGGAAATCTAACGAAATATGGTGTGCGTTGTTGTAGATTTGGAGTTTGTGAGATTTCAACTCAGATATGTTAACCATAATAATTATCTTGATGCAAAATAAGAAGACTAAAACACCGGCAAAAAACGAGTTTTTTGAACACGGGTTTTCTTTTGAACACACTTTGAGTAACATAATTTCTTATACCTTAAATTTTAAAAGTAAGATGGAGTGTTGAGTCAAATTGATTTTATTCAATAATTAATTGTAATAATTTATTTTATTATTTGATGTTTATTAAATTTATCATCGAAAATAAATACGTATAATATTTTAAAATTAAAGCAAACGTTAAATTATTAAATTGAATATTATAACAGCTACATGTTGAGTTTTTTTCAGCTACATAATTAAAATTAAGGTAAACGATAAATTATTGAATGACTGACTTGGCGAGAAATTTGGTGAAAAATATAATACTTATATAATTTGTTTTAATCAATAAATTTTTATTAATCATAATAAAATAATCGCATTGTCATCCAAAACAACCGAGTATAGGTAAGTTCAGCTCAACTGAGTCCTTTAAAATGGGGAAAAAAAGCTTTTAAAGTTTTGAACCAGACAAAGTAGCAATGTGAGTTAACCCATTAAAAAAAAAGAAGAAAAATAATTCTCCTGTTCACATATTTGTTGGTCAATTTAAGTTTATTAAATCATTTTTGTATGGCAAATAGTGTTAGATGTGAAACTAATTTAATCATTGGGATGATAAAAAAAAGACATACTAAAACTGATCTTATACAAATATATTTTATAAATACATTTTTTTACTACTAAATTATTGTCGTACCTCTTAATTTTTACTTATGTTATGATTTTTATTCGACCAAATAATATATAGATCAGATCATGTGTTTATGAAGACTACTGGAGAGGTTAAAGAGAGCATGAGGTTTTGACTAAGTACACGAAACATAACTTAATGAGAGAAATCACAGGAATATGGTAGCTTAAAATTTTATATCAAATTCATTTCTAATCTGTAAATTTATTCTTCTTTTGAAAGTAATGGACGGTGAATTTAATTTTAAATCTTTTCTAACATTCTTAATGTAGGAACATGAATTGCATTATACTATAATCACATCGAGTAATACTCTTAATTAATCATTAACTCTACTGACATTGAATAACAACTAATTTCTTTCAAGAAGAGATATATTCATAATCTGTTCTACTTTCAGAAATGTTGAACCGTTTATGGCGGAGGATAATCACATCATTCAATCAGTGCCACACCCTACATACCGGAAAGGATACAATAAACGCCTTTTGGGAGTATATAGAGTCCGGAATAGTTACGCGTTACAGATAATTGTAATTCTCATAAAAGTTTCAATTAATATATTTTATTTATTCTTTCAAATGATATTTTGAAATTTATCTTTACAGCTTAACGTTTTTGTTCTTAATTAAAAATCAGAATTCGCGATTAAAATATAAAAAAAATACTACTTCATTATCTAATTTGTTTTAATACAAGTGACCTATAAATTTGTAATCTTTCTCCAGAGGGGCATTGAAAATTATTTAATGATTAAATTTATCTTTTCAAAGTTTTTCAACTGTACAACAATAATTATTTTACAGTTTCATGTTCTGAAATTTGTTGAATCATTTTTAAAAGATTTTGCTTCCTATTAAAAGTAGGAGTCAGGGTAGAAAGTAATTAGAAAATCGAAGCACGACTCTCTCTCCTCTCTCTATATCTCCAAAAACTGTGGAATAAAGAGCCTTTAAATACATAATACTTACACGGGAAAGGATAGGAAAGATACGTGTTAAAATGTCCACTATCAAAAGCTTTCTGTGATAATGTGTGGCGAGTTCATACGCGCATTTCCCTTTTGTTAACGTTTGAGGTTATTTTATTACATTATTTCAAATCAGAGCCTGACCATGTGAAATAACCTTGACTTATGTAAATTGACATTACTGTGTAAGATGATGATGAGGATTACACCTAGAAGCAACCCTAGGGAAATAAAGGGATGTCGACTGACTTGTATTCAGTTTTTCTGTTCTTAAGATTTGTAGAATTCCCGATTATGATATTTAGAGAGAAATAGATAGTAAAAGCAAATGTTAATAAAACTGAAGCGGAATATTTATACATGCATTTCTTTAAAAATTGAAGATAATAAAATTTCAAGTAATATACATGATAAAATGGACCCTTTCTCCTTTGGGATTCATAAAATATCCTTATTTGAGTGTCCTTATTGTAATGAAATTTTGTATAATATTAGACTTGTGATTGAAACATAAAATATTTATATATTAATTTGACAAAGTTTTAAAAGATTTGTTTGCAAGCTTAGGTTTCTTTGAATTTTACAAAGGGTAACTTAAAGTATAATAATTATAAATTTTAGTTATTTCTTATGATTGTTTTTTATTTTTAAATTTTTAAAATTTCGTTTTTAATTTTGTAAGTTTCTTTTGAAAACTTTGTTATTAAATTTGTTTTTTTTTCTCTTTATATACTTCATTTTTAAGTTTTCTCTTTATATACTTCATTTTTCACCCCCCTTTTTTTTGATTATATTTTTTAAGGTCTTCAAAATTCTTCTACGTTAGTACACTTTTTTTTCTGATAAGGATCATTGCTAAATTTCTGGTATTAGCAAAAACGTGAAAATGTTGCTTTGTAATTTACTTTAGCGTGATGTTGTATCTATATATAGTGTATTATCATTAACTTTTTCCTTCTTTCTAAATCTAGTTCATTAATTTTTGGACTATTCTTTTTCCATTTTCATTGGTATCTATTTTGGTATATGTGAATCTCTATATTTTTACTTATTTTTTTTTCTATTGCAATGTGTGGGTTTCTTTTCGCTTCTTATTTTTTTTTTTTTTTTGAATTTCCGAAATTTTCATTTGGTTTATAATATTTTCCTGTTGTGATTATCGGGTGTGTAAAGCGTGTTTAATTAGCTTACCTGTCAAAATCTCAATTCAGAATTGAAAAATGTTGATTTTATGTTTTTTCTTTTTCTCAGCTTTTTTTCGTCATTTCTCATACCTTGGTTTGTACTTCATCCTGAATCGAATTTTGCCTTCTTATTATTTTTATTTAGTATTATATCTGTTATTTGAACTCTTTCTTAATTGTTTTGTTGTGTCTTTTTTTTCTATTTCTTTTTCTTTGTCTTTTCCCAACATTCAGAATTATAATTTTTTTTAAAAAAATACTATTGCTATAGTATGAAAAATTATTTGTTAGTTTTCTTTGTAATTAAATTTTTTTTTGTTTAAGTTAAAATTCTTGCAGTCTTGTTATTGTCATTTTAACTAGTTATTTCTATTATTTCTTTATATTACTGAATAACTTTTTTCATTATATATATATATATATATATATATATATATATATATATATATATGTTTAAGAAGATCCAACATTACTATATCAATACAATTAATGGGGAAAAAACTAAGTACCTAATAAAAACTATAAAATCTAAAAAAATCGAAACAGTCTATTAAAGAACCAAGCAATGTAAAAGAAAGCCAAGTGAGAGGGAAAAGCCCGATTGAAACTCGGGTAATTTAATGCTAAACGGATTAATAGCTACTGTTTTAATAGAACTTTATTTTTATTCATCTTTAAGAAATAAATACATATAGCGACACATGGCCGGGATTAAAGTTTCTGATCAGAAGCCTGGCAACAATAACTTTAAAAAGTTAATTCTAGAATCGTTAACCTGCGAGAAAACTTTTTAATTTTATCGAAGACAATTTGTTATCCTTATCGTAACAATTTTACTATTTTTACAAACTTTGTGCATCGTTTGGTGATTTTAAAAGAAGAAAAACTGTTTTTTTTTAAATAAATGTGAGTAAAATTATGTAAGAACAACTGTCGTTTTGAATGAGAAATTTTGTTTACTTCTATTAATATTACTCGTATTAACGCTAAAAACCATTATGTCAATAATGTTATAAAATGCCATTCATCGAATTTATTTCTTTACATAAACAGATTTTGAAATAATAAAGAAAGCCTTTAATTTCTTATTATTCGTAGTTATTGAATACTTGATAACTTAAACATTTTCATTTAAAAATATTTTTAACTTTAAAACAGTAATAAGAAATCATCTTAATGAATACGCTGAAATGGCATATCTGTGAAAAGATTTAAAGCAATAAATACCAACGAATATTGGCATTACAGATAGGGATCGAAATTATAAATACCTTAATAGCTTAGAAACTGAAAATATGATGATTGAAAGCTTCAATAAGAAAAAGACCAAGTGCAAGAATTGCCAAATACAATAACAGATGAACGTGAAAACGAACTAGGACAAAAAAGCACCCAGACAAATTTAAGGAAAGGAGAGGTAAAAATCGAATGACTTTGAATTGGAGAAACACTCAAAATACAAACAGAAATCAATGGTGAATAAAAACTTGTAAAACCAAATGAATATCGGAATGAAAACCTATCAAAAACAGCAGCTGTGAAACTTAGATTGTATATTAAAAATTTAATGTAAAATTTGATTATACAAATAATATTTATTATTCTTTATCTTACCTTGTTTGAACAACAGATTCAGAGAGCAGATGTTAAAAAAATTGTGGTGTCTTACTTAGTTTGATTATATCCAAATAAATTAGATCTGATTGTTGCTAGAGAAAATGAAGAAGTTGCAGACGGTTATGATTATGTTATGCAGACGATTTTGATTTACTGCTGAAGCTGTATAAATGACACAGGAAAAATTTAGACAACTTTTTGAGAACATAATAAAAGCGCAGAAACTTCTTGGACTGATTTCGCGTATGAAATAAAAAATTACTTTATAGAAGACATTTTGAGCTTCGAAGCAGAAACCTTTGCGACTATCCTGGATCTAATAATTTGAGATCAAATTAAACAAAGAGCTCCATCAGATGTCACAGACTGTGATTTTGGGATATTCAGGGTCTTCTCATCACTAACCTTGGGGAGCTTTTGTTACTTGAATTACGTGAAATTCCAACTCCTTCCCATTCTAATTGAGACACGATTAAATAAATTAGAAGATAGAAGTGAAGTGAATTAAAGATAGTGATAAATAAGTAAAACAGAATAAAAGGGAAATAGAGAAGAGATAACGTCAAGCTGTTAGTTATTAGTTACTAAATTACGAAGCTATTATTAATGAGGATTGTTGGAATCGGACTAGCGATTTGATATGTTGAGACATCATATATAAATCATAATCTAGGATTGCTGAGTTAAGTGGGATTCGAGAGAGAGAGCGACCTTATCTATTCTTCAAGGATTAATAAAGTATTTTATCTTGATCTTATGTGCCTTCAATTGGAGTTCAATAATTATTGACTATTATATTGGACTTAAAGCTAACAGTGGAATTAAATTATGAAGAACGGGGGTTACGAGGTTCTGTTCAGTGCATGGAATATTATGTTTTTAAGTTGTGACACTGAATTATTCACGATTTTCTCTTCACGAACCTTGGGGACTATTGCACAAAATAACAACACCTTGAGAACAAAACAAAACACGATTTTCCTAGTTAGATGAAGATAAAGAAGTGCAATGAATTGAATTAAGGATGGTGATATTCAAGAGAAATAGATTTGAAAGGAATAAGTGGGGCAGAAGATAATGAGATGCTCAGTAGATGTTAATAAAATAGAATCTGAAGTAAATTGCTATTGTTGATTCGCTGTAATTGAAATCGGTTAGAAGTGTCTTCTGGTTCAAATAACCACATTATACGAGAAGTGCCTCTTGCATATTTTGTAGAATTTCGTGAAAATAATTGAGCAAAATGTAAAAATACTGCTTCAAAACAAAGATGCAAGTCTTGTTCGTCGAATACGTAAGCATATACGTGTTTGGGGGCAGAGAATTAATCAATCCAGTGACCATGTTAATATAATAGAAAATGAAAATGGTAATGATAATAATTTAATGTTAGGAATTGCAACAAATGCTTTAACTGATATCCCACAAAATAAATTAAAATATGTTGACATTTTAGTAGATGGTAAAAAATTAAGAATTTTAGAAGATAGCAGTGTACAATGCATTGTATTAAAAAAAATCTTTCTTCCAAAATAAACGTTCGATTGGTAAACTCGCATTAATTTCGTGTTTCGGTGGAAGGGAAAAAGCTGACTTTGCGTATTTTAATTTCTCTTTGCCAAGGTCATCGAATGTAATGAGTAAAGCATCATTAAGCAATCGGTTACGAATGGTTGGTATAATACCACCTTCTACTTATTCTATGCTTTTGGAAGGTTCAAAGAGCATAAATGAAAATACGAGCCGTCAAAACAGTTTCAAGGATAATTATTAGCGTTCGATTGACGTAGTAAAGTGTGGGGAATATCCGTCAGTATAAAACAGATGGATTTGCTTTATTCACGTTAAGGATTGGATCATCATTTGAAAAGAAGGACTGTTTATTTGATCCAACGCGCATTACTAACTCCAAACTACGTTCGGATATAAATTCTTCAGTAAATAACTATCATTCAAATAAAACGGAAATTGTTGATTTACAAATAAAAAACAAGAGGATCTACGACAAGAAAAGGAAGAAACCTATGAAATATCAAGTTGGTGATATTATCGCCATACAGAGGACCCAGTTTGGTGGAGGTCTCAAGCTGAGATCCAAATTTTATGGACCGTATAGAATAAAGACTGCTTATCCCCATAAAAGATTCGAAGTGGAGAAGATTGGAAATCATGAGGGACCACAGCGAACCACTACTGCCGCCGATCATATGAAGCCTTGGGCAATGGATTTCTAAGCCATTATCTGCAAACTACTTTTTTTTTATAATTTCTTTGCTTTCGTTTTGTTTATTTTTCAGGTACATACAGATTCTCAGATTCAGACAGCAAAGTCAGGATAGCCGGCTGTGGAAATCGAACTTGACTTATTGCCCAGAACGTCTTAACTTATCGCAAGGCCATAGAACGTCTCACCACCAGAGAGCGCTGCTCTGTCTCGGCGACATTCCGCTAGGGGAAAGAAGATGTTAGCGCTTGAAGACGCCATTATGACATGCGTCTGGGGACAGGATGATCGTAAGAGAGTAGGGATTTTTATAATAGGGGAAAAAGGGATTTGGACATAGATCTGAGCTCAACACTGAAACGAATAGGAAGAATCCGAGATCGCTCTGTACAATTGGGCAGCAATAATGCTATTGTTTAAATATCGAAGGAAAGAAATAACATTTGACATTTCTTGATGCAACAAGACTTTCATCAGTTTTTAAAGAAGTTTAAGGAAATCACAATTCTCTAATTACATGCTTTTTGAATTATTTAGTTTTTAAATTGTATCGTTAGTTTATGAAATTTGTAATAGTTTTCATTTTTATTAATTTAAAAACATTTTTTAACCTTTCCTAAAGTTGGATTGCCTAATTTTTTGGAATGATTGTTTTAATTACCATACGAAATCGGCGAGGGAAAGAAAAAAAGATATGCATATAAATTCATTATAAAAAAAAAAAGAGTATGTATTATAATTTCATTGTTTTTATAAGAGAAAACGATTTTAAAATAAGTAAAAAGCACTTCATGTAAATTATAGCTATAATTTTTTTACTGCTTAAAAAATAAATTTCATATTTATAATAAAAAAATTTCATATCCTTCCCCTTTTTTTTTACATTGCAGTCAGGTTGCATGCGAAATTTAACTTTCCTGCATTTATAATTTTCTTATGAAGGAAACATGCTGTATGCAAGTACTTCTATATGTTGTGCACTAATGATTGTAATACTCATAATGTTGGTTCGAATCCCACAGTGTAATTGGCTTTACATTAAAATGAGATATTTTAAAGGAATCAAATTATCAGTGCTTGCTTGGAAAATCTGGCAAACTGAGATTTGAGTATATGAAAACACAATGCAACTTTTGATTGTAAAAAAATAAATAAAACTGAATAATTTGTAATTAATATTTTGTATAACTTCCCCACAGCCATTTTTATAAATCAAGTCTTAGACAAGGGTAAATATAATCTATACTTTTTATTTTTTAATTAGTTATTTTACTTTCAATTTTGTATTTACTTTTAAAGTTATGGTAACTTGAAAGGCTTTCATGTATAGTTCATAAAAAATGTATTAGATATATATATATATATATATGTTTGTTCCATTCTATTAACTACTGTTAATTGTGTAATGTAATTGTATAGTTAAGAATCCCATGTACAAAATAAATTTTTTATTTAAAACAAAACTTGAATATATATACACACATAGAATTAAAAATTCCTCATCCCATACATTTTCACATTTGACAGTTCTTTGCCAAATACTGACATATATTACACGAGTATTATTTATTTGTGAATATAAATGTGTCATCTTTCAGCATTCTATATTCTCTTCGTTTATATAATTTCTATAGTAATTTTTAAAAATGTATTGCAATTAATGAAATAAAGATAAGTGTAAACGTTGGATGCTATTGGAGCTCTTAGGTCTTTAATCTCCTGTTAAAACGAATTGCTTCGGCCTGTTACTTGCGCAAGAAATTACAAAATTAAGTTCACTATATAAAAAGGTATTGTTTGTTAAAATTAAAGAAGGGATTTAGACAGCCATTCACACATGAGAGAAATAATAACCCTTGAAATGAATGCAAGGTCAAAATGTAAATTAAAGGAAATTAACTAATGTATTTCTGGGGAAAATATACATTGAGATAAGTTAGTTGGTTCTATTTTTCATTACTCTAAAAAACTGGAAATTATAAATAATTTTTTCCATCAAGATACTGCTATAAATTATTATGTAATATTTCAGATGTAGAAAAAATTTATAGTTGCACTTCTAAAAATAAAGAAAACATTAAATAACTTCTAAAAGCAATGCATGTCAAATGTTATAAAAAGAAAACATTGTGTAAATTGGATTTGAAACTTATACTAACAAGTTTATTCAGAATTATTTTTATTCACAATTGTTTTCATTCGACTCAATTCCTATTTTTATGTATTTCAGAAGTATAGAAAGCTACATTAACTTAAATTTTTGAAACATTACTTACCTTACTCCTAATTTCACTATAGAAATATGTTTACAATTTGGTAGACCTCTTATAACTTAATATATGCATATAATTTAAGTCAAAAATTACTAAACACAGACTTGTAGCTAATTATGATCATGCAGTTTGAGACAAATAAAAAGCACTCGAAAATACAATAGAAAATTTTTTATTAAGTTTTTTTTGATGCTGACAAAACCATATGAAGATTATTTAAAATATTTGAATTACAATTGTATTTAAGTTAGAAGTAAACACAAACGAGTAAAAATTAATTATTCTTTGCCATAAAATAGAGCAATGTACATCAAAACGTGTACTTAAATTATTTTACAGAAACTGAAATTTTTTATGAATTACTTATTTAAGACTGCTTTTAGTGATACCATCAGAAATTTCTAATGATATTTAAGCTTCTCTACCACGTCAAGGTAGCAGCCACAGAGAAGTGAATACAGTTGAACCTCTACAAATGGATATCCTCGGGATAGGGAACAAAATCGACCATTGCTAAAATAAAATGAAGCTTTTGTTTATAAACCATTTGCAATACTTATAATTCATTTAACAAGTTTGAGCTATGTTTTGATAATTTTAATAGGCAAGCAGGTGATTGGAAACTTATGTTTGTTAGTTAATTCAAGTGAGAAATGTTTACTTTTTGCTTCATTCCTTGATGAAAACTTCAGACTTTTACATTTATGCACATAACCAGCTTATTCTTTAAACAGTTATCCATTCACAAAAGGTCAACTGTATTCTTTTATTTTATTTATTTAAATTAACAATTACAAATGCCTTCTTGATTTTCTGGAATTTTATAAAGCATAAGGATCAAAAACAACCTACAATGAAAAAGATCATATATATATATAGCATATTAGCCAAAAATATAAATTAAAGAGCCATTTGATGCCTTCTAGTGGATCAGGAACTTTACATCAAAATTATCTATAACTACCTATAATTAAAAGGAACATTACATATATTGCACATGAAGCATAACATATATTGCACCATAACTACCTATAATATAAAAAGGAACATTATATATATTGCACTTGTAAACATTACATATATTGCACATGCTAAAAAATTAATATATAAGTATTAGATGGCTTCTATGATAGTTAATCGGGAATTCAATATTGCACTATGATCTATAACCCACAGTAAAAAAGAAACATATTGCACATATGCAGGAAAACCTAAAAACAAATTAACATTTAAACCAAACTCTTCCATAATTTACAATAACACTTTTCATTCTTGTTTGGTTTTTGCTGTCAAAATCAGACTCGATGATATGCTTTGGCACTCTTCTTGTGTTGGTTTCCTAAATGTAGTCGAGGCTTTCTGGGAAGTCTTTTTTGTTGAAACATACTATCTTTGAGTCTTTATCTTTTTATTTGGGGGCTCCTTATTCAAATTTTTCGGTACAGCTTCTTGATTTGCTTGAGGGAATAAATGTGGTGAATCCAAAGTATTTTGTAGCAAACTTAAAACGTTATCATATTGTTCTGGTGGTGTTTTGTTTATCAGCTCCGTGCATTTCTTTTGAAATTCTTCCTTGGAAGTTGTCTTTCTTGTAGCTGTAGCCCTCAAATTATCCACAAGCGTTGCTTTTTCCAAAAATGTTCTATCTTCACAAATAACCATTTCTTCTTCATCTACTATAGGGGAATGTACTGAAAGTCCTTCGTCTTCTGAAACAGCACTATTAATTTCATTTAAATTTCTGCTACAAATATAATGGATATGTTTGCACATATTCCACTGAATTGCATTATCAATGCATGTACAAGTAAAATTGTGCAAACACTGCTTGCATTCTTTGCACATTAAGGTACATCCTTCGGAGCATGCAACATTTTTTTTCACAATATAAATTTCATTACTTTTTGTAGATGCAACAGACCTTCATTCTTTCGAATGCATAAACTAGTTAATTCTTGGCCAACTTTATGCCTTTTCCTCAGCTGAGCTATTTTCGACGATATTTTGCCTTTCTCCAGACAGATGAGTCGATCAAAAACTCTATCTCTAACAAATTTCATCAAATAAAATAACGCTCTATCAAGCCTTTTCACTTTTTTTCCTTGCAGATACATATATTTAATTGTCCGGTGCATGCTTTCAATGTGCATATTGGTATTTATTCCTAGCCACTTCCTATGACAATATGCCCATATGCTCATGCTTCGGTTCGTTTACAATATACATGTTCGAAATAATTCTTGAATTCTCTAAATTCATCTGTTTCGTTGAAATTTTTCAAAGCTTCTTGTAGCATTATGTAGAAAGCTTCTTCCTCAGTTTCCATTAACAGGCATCGAACAACCTTGTAAGCTTGGATCTGATTTTCTGGTTTTTTAATTAATTTTACAATACTTCTTCTCCAACTTCTGTCCACATGCCATGTACACAAAAGTCTTTTTTCGGGAACGCCAAAAACTGTCCTCCATGCATTAAGAAAAGATTCTGTGTCGTCCGTCATCATAACTTTTGGCGAAATGCTTACATGTTCTTTAATTGCTGCAAATGCTACTGACAAAGCTTTTGAATCTTGCCTATTGTTTAAAATAAAGGCTGCTGGAAACCCCTCTCTCTTATCATCTAAAACTAAAATTGTTGCCAAATCAAAACCATACGCATTCATCCCATGCGTGAAATCCAAACATATGGTGTCGTTACCGTAAAAACTTAGCATCTTTCTTTGACATCTGTTCATTATGACGAGCAGAAAATCTTCACTTTTTAATCCAGGGTACAAAACTTCATCATAAGTATTCTGGTCCTTAAATAAAATAACCGGAGAATCTTCTCTTCCTTGTAAACTATGGACCCACTTGCCTACACTTAAGACATCGTTAGTATCCATAATACCTTCAGAGCCTATGCTGTATTCAGCTTTTAAATTCAGCAGATCCTTCCGCGTTACCAAGTGGATCCTTTCTAATCTATCAATAAACGAATCTCGGATCCCATCCAAGATGATTTCAATTGGAATTTTCTTCTCCAGTTTTCTTGCTAATTCATCTTTTTCTTCTCTTGTTATTTGCATTCTTCCCAAATCTTTTCCATGTCCTAAATGAGTTTTTGTAAATTCCACATATACTTGGTTTTCATTGTCTTCACATACTTTCATCTTTGATGGACAGTTTCCGTTAATCTTGTTACTGCCAGCCATTTTAATAGTTCTCTTTTTATCACCCCTCGCATTATAAAAACCATTGCAATGACAATAAAAGTACGTTGTTTTTTTCATATCGTTAAACTTACTTCCAGTATTCTCTACGTACAAGGCAGTTGTTTGTTTTTCAACATCTTCTTTCCAGATCTTGAAAGCTTCATAAGTGTCGAATTTCTTAGTTTCCTTTTCTATAGCAATATTATGTGCCGATTCAACATGGTTCAACAAAGCCTTCATGGAAACTAATTCTTCGCTGCATACATTACATTTCATCTGTCTACATGTACTTACCTTATTTTCTACATTGTGTATTAGTCTTGCATGTCGTCGTAAGTTTGAAGCTGTGGAAAAAGACTTATCGCACAAGAAACAAGTATTATCCATGGTTATATTAAGCAATACAGAGTAACTGATAACAGACAAAATACAAACACTAAATAATGTATATATTGAAAATAAGTTTTAATAATACCAAATACTCATGAATTAACAGAACTTCCTTTTCCACAACTGCAAGTACCTATCGAATTAAATATATTTTAAATTGATTAACGAGGTCAATGATTAGAAATATTAAAATCTAGAAATTTATTAAATTTCACAACATATATAAAAAAAAAAAAAATTCAGAAAGGAAGAATATAATTTGTAAAAATACTCCTTCAATGTTTCCTAAAATTTTAATAATGGAAACATCGGAAATAGAAATAACATGATTTTATACTCATTCAATGTTAGAAATTACATGATTTTATACTCATTCAATGTTAGAAATTACATGATTTTATACTCATTCAATGTTAGAAATTACATGATTTTATACTCATTCAATGTTAGAAATTACATGATTTTATACTCATTCAATTTTAGAACAATCGTATATCAAAAATCTAACTTAATCGGAAATTGAAGAGAAAATCAGTTATTCTGCTTTTTAAAAAATGATAGAGGAAAATTTTATGAAAAGTTATTTCTTAGTATTTTTACAATATTTATGTAAAACAATTAACCAGTAATGAAAGAGAAATCACTTACCGCTACCTGAAAAAAAAATGGTTCTTAAACCTGGCGGGAAAACGTAGATTGTAAAAACCGCGTAATATATTTTTCCCCTTTTTCTCTCTTGGAAATTTTCCCTGTCCCTAACGATTCAAGCGCCACCTGGTGATTACGTGTTTTTTTAACATTAAGATCTTCCTTCTCCCAGACGCTTTAGCCATTATGAGGTTGGAGTGGGCACACGGAGTGTCTAAGATATATCACCCCTAAAACCGTTTTACGAAGTAAGTGCACGGAACACAACCTCACTGGAATGAACTACTTACGCTTATTGGATCAAGATACTATTTACGCTTTTTTCTAATTTCATTCTTAAGTGTCGGTACATAATCGCTGTAAATAAGAATAAATAACTTTGAATAAACCGAAGTAT